>WSTY01000875.1:0-13852 GCA_019633465.1 Tulasnella sp. 417 | reverse complement strand
CCGGGACC
This sequence comes from Tulasnella sp. 417, assembly GCA_019633465.1. Lineage (NCBI taxonomy): Eukaryota > Fungi > Basidiomycota > Agaricomycetes > Cantharellales > Tulasnellaceae > Tulasnella > Tulasnella sp. 417. Next base: position 13,844 of record WSTY01000875.1, on the reverse strand, counting down.
GCGTTGGTTGGTCTGGGATTAGTCTACTGCTTTCAGGCGAGGGATCGGGAGGCGGAGGAGGTGCTGAAGAAAGCGCACAGGATTCACTCTCGCATCGGCCATGATTTGGGTATGGCGAACGCGTTGGATGGTCTGGCATCGATCTACCGCCATCAGTCGAAGAATCAAGAGGCAGAGGAGATGTTGACGAAGGCGTACGAGATACACTCTCGCATCGGCAATGAAATGGGTTACGCTAACTCGTTACATGGTCTGGGAGAGATCTACAGCGCTCAGTCAAGGTATCGGGAGGCGGAGGAGGTGTTTCGGAAGGCGCACGAGATTCACACTCGCATCGGCAATCAAATGGGTACCGCGAACGCGTTGCTTGGTCTGGGATTGATCTACCACGCTCAGTCGGGGAATCGGGAGGCGGAGGAGGCGTTGAGGAAGGCGCACGAGGTTTACTCCCGCATTAGCGATGTCCTGGGTACCGCGAACGCTTTGGGTGGTCTGGGATCAATCTACCGCGCTCAGTCGAGGAATCGGGAGGCGGAAGAGGCGTTCAAAAAGGCGTACGAGACTCACTCTCGCATCGGCAATGACTTTGGAGCCGTGAAAGCGTTGGATGAGCTGGGGGCTTTTTACCACGCTCAGTCCAGGAATCGGGAGGCGGAGGAAGCGTTGAGGAAAGCGCACGAGATTCACTCACGCAGGGGCAATGAGGAGGGTACTGCGGACGCCTTGCAGGGTCTGGGAGAGATCTACCGCTTTCAGTCGAGGAATAAAGAGGCAGAGGAGGCGTTCAAGAAAGCACACGGGGTTTACTCTCGCATGGGCAATGAGTTAGGTACCGGGAATGCATTGCAAAGTCTAGGATTAATCTACCGCGCTCAGTCGAAGAAACAGGAGGCGGAGGAGCTGTTCAGGAAAGCGCACGAGATTCACTCTCGCATCGGCAATGATATGGGTACCGGCAACGCGTTGCACGGTCTGGGAGAAATTTACGGTGACCAGGCGAGGAATCGGCAGGCGGAAGAGGCGTTCAGACAAGCGCACGAGATCCACTCTCGCATTGGCCATGACTTGGGTACCGCAGCCGCGTTGCATGGTCTAGGAGACATCTACCGCGCTCAGTCGATGAATCGGGAGGCGGAGGAGGCGTTCAAGAAAGCGCACAAGGTTTTCTCCCGCATTGGCAATGACGTGGGTGCTGCGAACGCGTTGCAAGGTCTAGGAGAGACCTACTGCTCTTGGTCGAGGAATCGGGAGGCGGAGGAGGCGTTCAAGAAAGCGCACGAGATTCATTCTCGCATTGGCACTGCAATGGGTACCGCGAACGCGTTGTTAGGTCTGGGACAACTCTACTGCATTCAGTCCAGGAATTGGGAGTCGGAGGAGGCGTTGAGGAAAGCGCACGAAATTTATTGTCGCATCGGCAATCATATGGGTGCCGCGAACGCCTTGGTTGATCTCGGAAAGCTCCACCGCGCTCAATCCAGGAACCAGGAGGCAGAGAAATGTCTCACACAAGCACAGCAAACCTACCCTTCCATCCAGAATGATCTCGGAACCGGGAACGCCCTTCGGCACCTAGGACTGCTATTCAGTGGGCGGGGTCAACACGACGAAGCCCAATCGTTGTTCTGCCAAGCTCTTTCAGCATACAGTCGGGGGGGTTCATCCTTTTCCCGAGCACAGACCCTAGCCGCCCTTGCTCAGACCTACCTAACTAAAGGCAATTTTGTGGATGCAGAGAAATCTTTCAATCAAGCTCTAATAATTGGTATCCAGCTCGAGGACGATATGCTTCAGGCGCCTCTTCTCAAAGCTTTGTCATTTATATTTACTTTCGCATCAAGGTACAGCGCGACCTTGGCGGCGCCACTTCACGCTGGACCTGCATGTGGAGAAACCGGTGATGATATTCTTCGCGGAGCGGCTCTTCATGATCGGGGAAAGGCGTTCCTCCTTCAGACCAAGTTCGCTCAGGCCGAGGATTCTTACTCGCTTGCCCAGGCCTTATTCTCCCGCGCGGGCGACGCCCGTGGCGAATCATCCGCGTTGCGTAGCCTTGGTACCTTGTACACCCTTCAAGGCCAGTTTGAATTGGCGGCAAACCGTTTCGCTCAAGCGCGTAGCACCTCCGTCGCTATCTCCGACTACGATGGTGAGGTGATGGCTCTCGGGTGCTTGATGGGAGCATGCCTTGCCCAAGGCAACCTTGCAGGATTGAGGTCATACTGTGTGGAGGCCCTCAAGATCTACGACCGAACCCAGTGGGGTGGGAGCAAGGTTTCCTCGACCCCCTAGGAAACCGTTTTCCGACCAGTCAACCGGTTTGGGCCAAGTGAGTACTCATTGAGCAACACATCATGATAGAGCTAACCCGCTCATCGCTGAGGCCGTCATTTTGAGTCCATTGCCCATTCAGCCGATCCTGGTCCATTTAATCTACAGTAGTCTTTATGTCCACGTAGGCTGAGCTCCGTCGTTATGTGGAACTCTTTCTCCATTTGTCCTCCAAGGCCCTTTCATTGCCCGTGGTCCGTTGTTCCCACTTGACTTACTCGCAATACACTGCATTTGCAATCTTCAGAAACGCCAAATCTCTATTGAACAGTCATATGGATGTTTGCGATCTGCCAGGGCCCCCCGCATGGTCGAGTGCCACCGCGGATAAGGACCGCCCGACTTTATGGAGCCTTCTCGCGACCGCGACCCGATCGCTTTAACCCATCCCGAAATCCAAACAACCCGAATCCTCACCAAGCTACATGGGGCAGGGGTAAAGATCCAAACCTCCTAAGTCAATCTCCATATTTAGGTTGAGCTGTTATCCGTCAGCTAGATGAAGTACCTTGCACCTCCAACCCGAGCTTCCGGCGCCTCTAGAATGCCCACCGTCCTGCGAACGCCCTAGCCCCAGCACCCGAATTCACCTCCAGAGAATGGAATAACATTATCACCCAATAACTGAAGAATGGAACTGCACACGGAGAAAAAGCGATGCAGGTCGAGACCGTCGAGCTGTGCCGGGCTGACGCGATGCGAACCTTCGGTGCATGAGCTGTACCGACAAACGAAACCGACTTACTTGACAGGGCCGTAGCTAGCGGTATGCTGCTACACTAACAAAGGCGATCCCCCTAGACTCCTCAGAATGTAATACCACAGCCAAAGCCGCGCGTCCGGGTGTCGGGAACATCCAACGTGCCCTCTGATCAGCTTGTCGAATCTGCGTGGTGGGTCCAACTTGATTATCGCCTTGCTCGTTAAGTAGATGACCTGATCTATGTTCGGGAAAGGACCCAGGTGAATGTGATCAAGTTGCAGAGTCGTCAGATCATGTACACACGGAGTGGGATATCCACGTCAGAGTCGGAAGCGGGCTTCGAGGTTCGTGTCTGGTGTTGAAGGCCAAAATATTAATAAACAAGGAAGCTTTGAATTTCTGCCCATATTCGCTCACATGATAGACTATAATACATTTCTGCACTTCGAGGCCTGCAAGCTCATTGTGGGGCGCGGCCCTCTTCGTTCTTCGCCGCTCTTTGACCTCTGGTATCTCCTTGGCAGGAGGGCCTCAATTCCAATTCTAAGATTTTCGGCGGGAGTTTATTGCACGTGCGTTTAGGTACCGATGCGATTGTAGGAAGCAAGTAACTGGAGGCAACACCCCAAAGCGATTGAGGCGAAAGTGCCGCGGGGACAGAAAATGTGGCGTGCCTGAACCTTATAACCCCTCGGATACGAGTTAAGCCCAACCGCCTTCGAGATTCGATTGAACAGACTCATCGCTCTGTTCCAAGGCACATTATGCTCCATGACCGTTCTCTGCAAACCTCCACTCGAGCGTTGCGGTCCTTTGTTTGGTTCCAATTGGATGGGCGTGCCTGAATCTCAATTTAAACTGGCGACGGACCAACAACGACCCCCCATTCATATATACATCTCCCCGGACGCACCACTTTCGACGCACCGCTTTCCTCGCCCCATTCTGTCGGACATTCGCCTCCAATGTCTGCGATTGCTACGTGCGCAATCAACACCACGTGATGCAAAGGAGTCTCGTCCCAGCTCAGGCAAAAACCAAACCCAGGTTCGTTTTCGCGTTCACCCGCCCTATAAAGGACACGCAGGTCAGTCCCCCGGTGCTTTTGTTTTCTGGCACCAAGTATTTGGCTAACTCCTCTACTATCGTACCAGCACTTCGAGCAGCTGAACACTCCGACCCGCATCTTCTTCCGCCGCTCGGACCTCCCGGCCCTTGAGCCCCTCACCGCTGAAGAGAAGAGGCTATTGAGGCGGACGAAGCAATCGACGCTTCCGAGGCACCCATCCCTTTCAGCAACATTAAGCATGCCATTCATCCCGACACCTGCACCGCAATCACAAAAGATCCTTTCAAGTACCATAACATTTTCCTCGTGCAAGTTCCCGTCCTCGACATGCTGCCCGACCTGGTCGCACCTTGCAATCGCCACGCGACGGGCCCGATGGCGAAGCAAAAGCCGCTCCCGTTCAGCACCGAGATCTGCTTGTCACGGCCAAGACCGAAACCCGCAAGACCATCGCGTTTCCCGGTTCCTGCCATTGAGGCGCGCTTGAACGCGCTGGCTACGGCAACTGTGAAAGCTGAGCGGGACTCTGGCATGAAAGGAGATAGAAGGCTAGTAAGGAATGCCGAAGGATCCTATGCACACAAGAACGTTGGCACCCTCGTCATCACCCCAGCTTGCGAACTCGCTATTCAAATCGCCGCCGAAGCCCGGAAGCTCACCAAGCATCACCAGCATGGCGCCCACCTCTTCGTGGGTGGAGAGACCAAGGTCTAATAGATTCGGGTTTCGAGCGAAGGAGGAGGGACATCGTTGTTGCGACCCCGGGCCGTTTGCTGGACGTGATGGACAGCGTCCCCGGTATCGTGGAGTCGTTGGAGAATATTAATACGGCGAGTTGCTTCCAAGGATTTTGGAAAGGTTTTTATTCTGACTTCTCTCTCTCTCTCTTAGCTTGCCTTGGACGAGGCCGATACCTTGCTAGACACGGGCTTCCGCGCCGACATTGAATCGATCCTTCAAAGACCTTCCTCCGACGCCAAAACGCCAGAAGTTCCTTTTCAGCGCCACCGTCTCCCCCGCAACTCGCGACCTTGCTCGAAAGTGGTGGACAAGCACCATACCTTCATCCACTGCGTCAAGGGGGACGCCTCCAGTTCACGCCCACATCCCCCAATTCGTCACCGTCTCCCCTCCCCGTCTCAACAACCCACCCACCCCACATCCTGGACCTCATCACGCAAGACCAGCTCCAAAAACCCCGGCAAGTCCAAAGTCATGATCGTCTGCAACACTGGCAAAGTGACGGCTCTTCTCGCCGAGATGCTGCAAGACTTGAGGGCCAGCTTACCCCAACCGAAGACCATTCTGTACGAGCTGCACAGTGGGATTACTCAAAACAAGAGGAGGCTGCATAGTGACGACTTCAGGAACGACAAGTCCGGAGCTTCTGTTCTCGTCACGTCCGACGTCTCAGCCCGAGGCGTGGATTATCCCAACGTGACTCGCGTCATCCAGCTCGGCGTCCCCCGCCAGCCCCACCAGTACATCCACCGTGTCGGCCGAACGGGACGTGGCAGCAACACTACCGGACGGGGAGATCTGGTTCTTTGCCCTTCGAAAAGGCGGACCCTGGTCGATGCCTCTCCGGGGTGCATCTGCAGGAAATGAAGGCGTATAATATATATTGGAAGACAAACTCGTTCTCGCCAGCAAGTTCGACTCGGATCCCAAGGACTTCTTCAAAGGTGTCGACCTCCCTTTCCAAGGACCCCTAGTCATGGTGGCAGATTCGATCGCTTCCAGTCTGCCGTACAAGGCTCACGGATGTTCCCCGAGGACGCTCAGGGACGTCTTCAGCAGATGGACGACGTCATCAAGGACACGTTGGACCGCCAGAGGCCCACGGGGAGGAGACAGGTGTTCGCCGCCACGGCTGGATTCTACATCGCCGTCAAGGACGACCTGCAGCTGGTCCGGAACCCAGGATGTACGAGTCGATTCCAGGACATGTATACGGGGATTTTTCGACGAGGAAGCTCCCGAATTAGGCGACAGGATGAAGGGCATGTTGGGATTCAACACAAAGTCGCCGCCAACCTGCGAACTCGCCATTTCAAATCGCTGCTGAAGCCCTGAAGCTCACCAAGCATCACCAGCATAGCGTCCACCTCTTCGTGGGCGGAGAGAGCAAGGACCGACAGATCCGAGGGTTCGAGCGAGGAAGGAAGGACATCGTTGTTGCTACCCCTGGTCGGCTGCAGGACGTCATGGACAGCGTCCCTGGCATCGTGGAGTCCTTGGAGAACATCAATACGGTTAGTTCCTCCCAAAACTTTGGAAAGGAGTTTCATATTGACTTTTCTCTCTCTCCTGCTTAGCTTGTTCTGGATGAGGCCGATACTTTGCTCGACATGGGCTTCCCCGCCGACATTGAATCTATCCTCAAAGACCTGCCCTCGACGCCAGAACGCCAGACGTTCCTATTCAGCGCCACCGTGCCTCCCGCAATTCGCGACATCGCTCGAAAGTCTTTGGACAAGCACCACACGTTCATCAACTACGCCAAGGAGGACGACTCCCCAGTTCACGCCCACATTCCCCCAATACGTCACCGTCCTCCCCTCCGCAACTCAACAACTCCCCCACATCCTGAACCTCATCACGCAAGATCAGCTCCAAAACCCTGGCAAATCGAAAGTGATGATCTTCTGCAACACCGCCAAAATGACGGCTCTCCTCGCCGAGATGTTGAAAGACTTGAAGACCAGCTTGCCCCAACCGAGGACCCTGCTGTACGAGCTCCACAGTGGAGTTACTCAAAACAAGCGAAGGCTGCGTAGCGACGACTTCAGGAATGACAAGTCCGGAGCTGCTGTTCTCGTCACATCCACGTCTCGGCCCGAGGTGTGGACTACCCCAACGTGACCCGCGTCATTCAGCTCGGCGTCCCAGCCAGCCCTGACCAGTACATCCACCGCGTCGGCCGAACAGGCCGCGGAAGCAACACCACCGGACGGGGTGATCTCGTTCTTCTGCCCTTCGAAAAGGCCTATCCCGGTCGATGCCTCTCCGCGGTGCCTCTGCAAGAGATGAAGGCGGATAAAGTCTTGGGAGAGAACCTCGTTCTCGCCAGCAAGTTCGACTCGGATCCCAAGGCCTTCTTCAAGGGCGTCGACCTTTCCCTTCCCCCCAGAACCTCAGGTCGTGGTGGCCGATTCGATCGCTTCCAGTCTGCCGCACAAGCTCCACGGATGTTCCCCAAGGACGCTCAGGGACGTCTTCAGCAGATGGACGACGTCATCAAGGACACGTTGGAGCACCAGAGCGCCACGGAGAGGAGACAAGTTTTCGCCGCCACGGCTGGATTCTACGTCGCCATCAAGGACGACTTGCAGCTGTCCGGTCTGACGAGGAAGCCCCCGAATTGGGCGACAGGATGAAGGGCATGTTGGGATTCAATATGAAGTCGCCACCGATTAGGGCGAGGGAGCGGTAGAGGGATCGGGCCTTCACACTGAGGGGTCGTGGGGATAACGGGTTGACCTCGTCTGCGCCCAGACGGTTCGGTGAACATGGCCGGTCTTTCGAAGATCGTCGACGGGATGACTTTAAACCGTGCAAGCGTCGTGAACCTCGTGGCAACTTTAGCAGCGACTATGAAGGCACTGGTTATCGACGAGGAGGCGGCAGCCGTTCGAGGAACCAGTCAGACGGTGCTTCATAGTACGAAGAATAAAGAACGCGGTACTTCACGGTAGTTATTAAGTCTCGTACTTTCGTCTACCTCTTTATCTTTAGATGCTACTCTGGGCTATTCTGTAATGATTGGTCTTATTTTACCACAGCTTTCTTCCATCCCGTGGTCGCATAGCTCGCAGGTATGACGTTCCATTGGTACATCGGCTTCTACGCTCGGTAGCACGTATGCGGTTTTCGGATGGCGGAGGGGATGAGATCAGGATACGGACGTGGAGCACGATGAGACCTGAATGGCGCCCCCCCCCCGGGCCCGCAAGCCAGAGTTCATCTGTTTGTTCGACTGTGATACCTCGAGCTATCCCTGTATTTCTCACCTCCGCACGGCTTTCCTTGATGTAGAAATGGATATGCCCTCCGGCTTGCATGGAGAGTTCCGGACTCTCTGTTGGCTCAGGAATGGGCGCTAGTAGGTTATCGGTCAGCGGTGGGTGGCGAACAAGTCTGCAATTTCTATCATCGATCCCCGAACCGCGCAAGTCTGAATCAAAGTCTTCTGCGAGGCTTGTTTCCTCAAAACCACCACACTTTAAGTTTGGCGCCCGACAATCGAAGAAACACCTGCCCCAGTCCGGCATGTGAACGTTGCACCATATTCCCTGGTGCGGAGAGCGGCCCTCAAAGCCAATAGATTTCAGCCCTCCCGCTTGGGGAGTGGAATGAACCGGAAACCGGTCGTTAGAAGCAAGTGTAGCGGAGTGGTTGGTGCTTGGCAGCTGGCACCGGTTTGGCTGTATGACCGCAATACGGCGAAAGTGCCTCTTGGATACAATGAAGGAGGAATTACTTCTCGAATTATCACATTCTATTTCCTTCCCTTGAATGTTGGGATGAAAGATGCCGTTGGGGCAAGCAATATTCCATTCAGCATTCGGAAATTGATGAACGCTGGCCAGGACAAGTGCGAGGCCGCGATGGCAATCTGGCAGTACCATCGTTTTTCAATCGAGAATTCATGCGACTTTCGCGTGTTTCCCCGCAGGATTGATTGCTGTGCTGTGTCGGCGTGCGGAAGGCTTGAATGGGGCCGTAAGCAAAGTTGGGCGAAGCGGTGCGTCCAGTCGCGATGTTCTGGACAGCCCGAGCCCCCTCTTGCACATCGAGAGCACTCCTCGAGTCACAAAACCCTCTAATGGCCCTCCGAGAGCGAGCCTTTGTCTTGGATTCTGGGGAACGGCGTCCCGGTCTACCAAAGCGGCTGACCGCCCAAACCGATTCGGAGCCGCCAGGGCTGTTGGCGTGGGATCTGGCGGAGACCCCGAACACCAGATTCGACTGGCAGCTAAATTTGTTGGTAGAAACCCCACTTGCCCGTTGAATCCTTACACCAACACCAAATACTGTGGCTTAATAAGCTTGGGGTCATCGATTGGCCTTGAGAGGTCTTCTCTGACGGTGATTCATTTACATTCGACGCTGGCCCGACTCGCTCATTAATATTGGTAGCCGCCGATGGGGCAACGAAAAAAGGATGCATTTTGTGTTGCTAACCTTCAACCTCATTGATGAATATAATTTGGTCGGCTACTTAACCGTGTGACTATGGACAAAGATATCAGTGTGTTATTGGTCTTATTTTACTCGAAACCGACAGGGCGATCAAGCTGTGTACACGACACAAAGTAATTTTGTCCACACAGAGAACAGAACATAACTTGAAATCAACTAATGTATAGCTTCACATCTACTCGATGAGCGAATAGGTCCGAAACGAAACCATGAAACCCGGTGTTCTAAGAAAGGGCACTATAGCACAAGAGAAGCAGGTTCGCTGGGATACGGATCGGGAAAGCCCGAGATCCTCTGAAAACGGGCCCGAATGAGTTCGCTTTACAAGGCCAGGAATGCTTGAGATCTGGTTGACTAGGAAATGGTAGAAGAGATGGTGGACTGGGAAGGGAAGGGGCAGTCGCCTTTCCGGGGTCGTGTGCGCGGTCTCAGTTCAGGTACCGCGCGGTTCGCTTGCAGACCTGGCGGCTCGGGGCAACCGTAGCTATATGCAATTTCGGTCATCAATCCCCGAAAAACAGCGCGAGGTTGAATCATAGTCTTGGATGTAAGGCTTGTTTCTGCAAAGCCACAGCACTTCTCTCCGACTCCAGTTTGGCGCCCGACGATCGAGGAAACACGTACCTCGCAGTCCCGGCACGTGTACGGTGCACCACATTCCCTGGCGCGAGGAGCGGCCCTCAACGCTCGGTCCTTTCACTTGGGGCCCAGAAGCCGGTTGTTAGAAACAGCGTCGCGGAGTGGTTGGTGCTTGGCAGCTGGCACCGGTTTGGCTGTATGACCCCAATACCGCCAAATGGCCTCTTGGAGTAAATGAAGGAGGCTTTTTCCTCAAATCAACACGTTTTTTTTTTATGTTGGGGTTGAAGATGCCGTTCGGGGAAGCAATGCACTTAACATTCGGGAATTGAGGAACACTCCACAGGACAGGTGTGAGGCCGCGTGCCATCGTTTTCCAATCTAGAACTCACGCGACTCGCTCCTGTATCCCTGTAGGATTGATTGCTGGGCCGGGTCGGCGTGCGAGCGGCTTGAACACCGCCGTAAGCAAAGTCGAACAATGCATTGCGTTCCAATCAGAATGTTCTGGACGGTCCCCACCCTAGCAAAGCGGTTCACCGCGCAAACCGCTTTGGGTACTGGACCGCAACGGTGATACTTCTCTACGAAATTCTGCGGCAGAAACGAAACTGAGGGACAAGGACGTGGAAGTGTTCCATACGTTGCGTTCTAGAATATAAAAGCTGAAGGAGACATTTACCTTGATCTTGAGAGTGCGCCAACCTTCTATAGACCGCGTCCCCTCATCTTCCTTGACCACCAAGCTTCCAAACCTCCGCGATATTAATCCCCACCTCTACTTCTATTCTCGACCATATTCAAGTGCATCTGGCTCGGCTTCGCATGGAGGACGACCTGACGCCCGACCTCGCTGATCGTTCAGACGCCTATGCCAAAGCTGTGAGGGAATTCCCCTGGATGAACTGTGGAAATGACCACTGACGCGTGAATTTGTAGCGGGGAATTCTCAACAAGTTACGCGAACAACGAATTGACCCAAGAAGAATCAAAACGATAGATAGCGAACCGGCTGGAAAGGGTGGGACGGCTACCGTTCTTGTTGGAACTCTCATTCCTCCTGAAGAGGTTCGGAACTGGCTCCCGGAAGAATTCATGAGATATCTTCTTGAAGCCAAATACGCCATAAAGAAGCTCAAATGGAATCGTGAGGACGCTGATGAATCGGAGAAGCTTTTCAAGGTACCGAGTGTGCCTCCAAACCTTGCAACCCGCTGTTCTAACTGCCGTCTATTAGTTGTTTGTCAACGAGATCAGCATAATGGCGGAGCTCTCTCACGACAACATTGTGAAACTGGTCGGCTTTGTCGAGGATGTGGAGAAGGGCGATGCTTGGATCGTGTTGCCTTGGGAAGCCAACGGAAACGTTCGAGAGTTTTTGCAGTCAGGGGAGTGGGAGATCCCTGAGCGTATCTCACTAGTGAGCCCGATTATGTCATCATAAGCTCAATTTTTCTGAACCATCATCGGGTTAGATTCAAGATGTGGTTGAAGGGGTGGAGTACTTACACACCAGACGTCCTCCAATCTGTCACGGCGACCTTAAGTCGGTGTGTTCGTCGAATTTTCCTTCCAAGAAGCCCCCTAGCTAATCAACTTGCCGCCCAGTTAAACATCCTGGTCAACTCATCTTACCATGCGGTGATCACAGACTTCGGGTCGGCCCGGAAAAAACCGAACGCCGAAATAGTTGCGCACGATGCGTCGGAAGGACCTTGCCATGCGACTAACCCCGACATCAATAAAAACTGGAAATCCCCGCACGTCAAATTGAATTCAAACGGACTGAAGCTAACCTTAACGGGGCCAGGGTTCTCCCTCCGATGGACCGCGCCTGAAGTGCTGAAGGAGGAGGTTCAAGATTTACCCAGCGACATATGGGCTGTTGGGTGGATTTGTTGGGAAGTGAGCATGTTATCGGCAGGAGGATGCTTTAGAGAGTGTCTGATTACACGTTTGGCTATTTCCAGATTGTCACAGGGAAGGTACCCTTTGAAGAGCTTGAGCAGGAAGCGCCAATTGTATGGCACGTTATCACGGGAAAATTACCAGAGATCCGGGACCAAGTCCAACTGTCCCAGGTCCTCCAGCTTTGTGGTCTTATGGCGGATTGCTGGATATTGAACCCGACAGAAAGGACAGATGCTTCTACGCTTCAACGAACGCTTGGCTTGATGGTTAGTCCTTTGATGAAGGAGTATGGGGGTAACTTCTGACTGGGAATTACATCAGCCCTCTATAGCACCTTCAGCTCGTAAAATGGGTGATGAAGAGGTTCGTTCCGCCGAACTGCTATTGCAGCTAGGCGAGATGTATCGGCGACAGAGTGATACAACGAACGCAGAGCCACACTACCAGTCTGCTCTGAAAGCTGCCTCTAAAACGCAAAATGTGCGGACTGAGGCAAATGCGTGGCTTGGTCTGGGGGGGATCTACCACGATCAGTCGAGGAATCTGGAGGCAGAGGAGGCGATCAAGAAAGCGCACGAGATTCACTCTCGTATCGGCAATGACGCGGGGACCGCAAACGCGTTGGCTAGTCTGGGAGATATCTACCACGCTCAGTCGAGGTATCGGGAGGCGGAGGGGGCGTTCAAGAAAGCGCACGAGATTCACTCTCGTATCGGCAACCACCTGGGGACCGCGAACACGTTACTGTCTCTGGGAGAGATCTACCGTGCTCAGTCGAGGAATCGGGAGACGGAGGAGGCGTTGAAGAAAGCGCACGAGATTTACTCTCGTTTCGGCAACCACCTGGGGACCGCGAACACGTTGTATGGTCTGGGATGGAACTACCGCGCTCAGTCGAGAAATCGGGAGGCGGAGGAGGCGTTCAAGAAATCGCACGATATTCACTCTCGTATCGGCGACAACATGGGGACCGCGAACGCGTTGGTAGGTCTGGGAGACATCTACCACGCTCAGTCGAGGAATCGGGAGGCGGAGGAGGCGTTGAAGAAAGCGCACGAGATTAACTCTCGTATCGGCAGCGACGTGGGGACTGCGAACACGTTATATTGTCTGGGAGAGATCTACAGCGCTCAGTCGAGGAATCGGGAGGCGGAGGAGGCGTTCAAGAAAGCGCACGAGATTCACTCTCGTATCGGTCATGACTTGGGGACCGCGAGCGCGTTGCAAGGTCTGGGATGGATCTATCGCGCTCAGTCGAGAAATCGGGAGGCGGAGGAGGCTTTGAAGAGAGCGCAAGAGATTCACAGTCGCATCGGCAATGACGGGCTGACCGCGAACGCGTTGTATGGTCTGGGAGAAATCTACCGCGCTCAGTCGAGGTATCGGGAGGCGGAGGAGACGTTGAAGAAAGCGCACGACATTTACTCTCGTATCGGCAGCGACGTGAAGACTGCGAACAAGTTAAATGGTCTGGGACAGATCTACAGCGCTGAGTCGAGGAATTGGGAAGCGGAGGAGGCGTTCAGGAAGGCGCACGAGATTCACTCTGGCATCGGCAATGACATCGGTACCGCGAACGCGTTGTTTGGTCTGGGAGAGATCTACCGCGCTCAGTCGAGGTCTGGGGAGGCGGAGGAGGCGTTGACGAAAGCGCACGAGATTCACTCTCGTATCGGCAACGACGTGGGGACCGCGAACACGTTGTATGGTCTGGGATGGAACTACCGCGCTCAGTCGAGAAATCGGGAGGCGGAGGAGGCGTTCAAGAAATCGCACGATATTCACTCTCGTATCGGCGACAACATGGGGACCGTGAACGCGTTGGTAGGTCTGGGAGACATCTACCACGCTCAGTCGAGGTATCGGGAGGCGGAGGAGGCGTTGAAGAAAGCGCACGAGATTCACTCTCGTATCGGCCACGATGTGGGGACCGCGAACGCGTTGCAAGGTCTGGGATCGATCTACCGCACTCAGTCGAGGTATCGGGAGGCGGAGGAGGCGTTGAAGAAAGCGCACGAGATTCACTCTCGTATCGGCAACGACGTG
>WSTY01000874.1:0-13852 GCA_019633465.1 Tulasnella sp. 417 | reverse complement strand
CAGGGTCGAGCCAACACTATCCGGGGAATGGGAGACGTCTACCGTGCGCAACGCAGGTGCACCGAGGCCGAAGAATCCTATACGCGGGCGCAAGAGATCTACGCTCGCATCGGCGATGACCAGGGTCGAGCCAACGCTCTGGATGGACTGGGGCGCGTCTACTATAGGCAATGCAGGTACACCGAGGCCGAAGAATCCTATACGCGGGCGCAAGAGATCTACGCTCGCATCGGCGATGACCAGGGTCGAGCCAACACTATCCGGGGACTGGGACACGTCTACCGTGCGCAATGCAGGTACACCGAGGCCGAAGAATCTTATACGCGGGCGCAAGAGATCTACGCTCGCATCAATGGCATCTTGGGTCAGGCGAATACCCTTCGTGCTCTCGGACACATCAAGCGGAAGCAGGCCTGTAGCATGGAGGCGGCACGACTCTACACCGAAGCCCGAGATCTCTACTCCCAGATTGGCAATCCTAAAGGCGAGGCACGATGCCTCCAATTGGCCCTCGATTGCGTCCAACGATGAAGGCCTGTCCCGGAGCTTTCTGCCCTCGCCGTAAATCCTGGCCCTGTCTTCTCAATTGCGGTGGACGGGCGCCGTTCTTCTTCTCGTTTCAGTGTTGGACCGAGACTGCAGTCTCCTCCGCTCCGGAAGTTTCAAAGCCCTCTACATCCCATCGTACTGACTCGATGTCATTTTTCCGTGCTCCGGCTTATCGTCATTTCTCTCAGTCTTTACTCTTCGCTCAGTCTTCTCGGCGCCTCTTGAACGCTTGACCCTATCTCTTAACGGATGTTCTGGTTACTACGTCCCTTGTGGTCTGATGAAACCCTGATTTGTCCCTCTTGGATAGTTAGCAAAGGATTTGCATCTTTACAAGCTCAGTGGCTACCGCTCCCAATTTCTTCGCTATGGTTGCGGCACGGAAGCGACTACCCGGATCACTCGCGTCGCAGAAAGGGTGCTTTAACTAAACCGGCTATAAGAGCTATTTCCATCGGATTGCCAACAGAGATTTGAGTATCGGCGAGAATATAGGCGGGGGTATAATACAGATTCTTTAACCGCCGCGGATCCCATCTGTAGAACGCATCAATGCAATAATATGTGTCACAGTGGTTCCGGTTTGGTCTCGGTGCGATTCAGGTGCTCCTGGACCCTGTGGCTGTTGAAGTTGGACTGTGTTCTTTCTCAGTACAACGTAGTCGTTGAGAGGAAAAGAACACCAGGGCGAACTAACAAACGCGCTACTTAAACGGGAAACAAACAAACACGGACAAAGCTATTCTACTTAACAACAACAGCTGTGACTAAATATATTATGAGTGATACTCGGTAGTTTCGCAAAGAGTCAATCTCGATTGAGGGGCGGTCATGACGGAGATGTCAAATGGGCGATTGAGATCGCATCATAAACGTCGCCAGGCCCAAAGGGGATTCTTTAGTTCAAGTTCTGAGGCCCTCTTACAACTATTGAAACACCGATATCAATGTCTATGAATGCAAAGCTTGGGGAGCCGTATTGGACAGTGTTGCACGTAGCATGGGTACGATGCTGATGAGAAGTCCGGAATGGGCCAGAACCCAGTTGGAAGTTTAGGCTGTCAGATATGGCACTCTCCCTTCACGCACGTTGTCAAGACATCATTCTCGCTTTAATTCCTATGGACATCACCAAATAACTAAAATCTAGGAAAACTGTCTTTTGCGCTGTAACAACCTATACAAACCAAAACCGATAACAGCCCAAGGACTGCTTCTGAGAGAGGAACGAAGTAAACGAAGCATAAAACGAAAGAAGCGGCGACGAGCAATGCGAATAGGGGAGGTCAGACCTGGCTTCTGAAGCCCGCTTCACCCCTCGCTTCAGGTCGCCGTTTCAGTCCCCTGAAGCTCACCCAGAAGCCACTGTCACTCTGACCGCACCCGCTTCACCATATGTTTTACCCCTTGCTCTACCCTCTCTCTCTCTCGCTCTTTTGCCCGCTTGTCCTTCGTTATATCTCTATTGTGTGCACCCTTCTTCTGCTTCGGCTGATTTTGGCATATATATCTTAGAAGGTGATTTGAGTTTCATGTGGATATCATTGCACCCAGGTGAAATGAAATAATCAAATATGTTTCTCGTTCGACTGGTAGACATATGGCGAACAGACGGCAGCAAGGGGGTGAAGCGCGAAGCGTGAAGCGTGAAACGGGGGGTTGAAGCAGCGCGCGAGTTGCTTCAGCACGGGTTGTCGCTTCAGCACCTGGGGTGAAGGGCCACCACTGAAGCCGTCAACTGAAGCCGCGCGTGAAGCGGGCTTCAGAAGCCAGGTCTGACCTCCCCTAATGTCTCCTGAAAGATTATGTGACAGAGGACGGAGGTGGTCAGCCAGCAGAATCAAGTCCGAAGATGCAAAAAAAAGCGCAAAACAAAACCATAAAAAGAGGCTCGCTTCCAAGGAAGAAGAAGGGAAGTTGAAAGGCGAAGAAAGAGGTGACAAAGCCAGCGCATGAGTTGTGCTTTTGTTTGCGAGCTTTAAAAGAGATGACGGAACGAGAAAGGGGGAAAGTTTCTGGCAACCCGTCATCAGTTAAGTAAAGACTTCTTGCGCTTCTTTAACCGGTAAAAAAGACGCACCTGCTGAGTCTCTCCCGGATTCCCCCACCAACAGTAGCGTTAGCAGTTCTCTCAAAACAACATAGACCCTCCGTTCGACGCCGCGTTCCCAATTCCAAACGATCCGTTCCCCAACCCCATGCCGGCACGAGGGGCCCCAGGGCCTGTCAACGACGCCAGCGACGACAAAAACGAAGACGAAGAGGACGGGATGAGGGGGCCGTTTCACACACACCGGGACTTGCCGTCCTCGAAGATGCGGATGGAGGAGCTGAAGGCCCAACGATTTGCGAAATCGGCGAACTTGCTTTCCTCGCGATGCCTCCTTCTCCCAATCGAAGCGGAGACACGTTGCCGCGCCGATCTCACCAAACTTGTTCCCGACGGTGGTGGCGTTCTGTGCGGGAATCCTGAAACTGACGGGTCAGAGGTGGGTGCACCGTTTTCGCCATCCATCATCCAGATGCTCTTCTTCGTGGCTGTCGAGGTGCCCGGGTATGTAACATGGAAAGGGGTGAAGGGTCGGTTGAAGTTGAAATTGAAGTTGGTTCCACGACGAGGCCCGAGCTCATGGCGAGGTTGTCAGCAGTCGATGCACCGTCGATAGCTCCCTAGACGAACCGCGACCCAGTGCGACTATTGCCCATCCCCGAAGACGACGCCGAGCCAGGAGCAGAGCTGACCGTCAACTCGCCTTCCGTTGCATCGCACCTTACACCGCCTGCTGCTGCTGCCTCATCGGTTGCTGCTGCGCCGCCGCGAGAGGGGTGGTGCTGGTGGTGCTAGCCGCCCCTGCCGCCGATGGGGCGAACGAAGAAGGTGGGATATTCGAAGCAGTAATTTGATGATTGGCCGAGGAAGGGGTCGGGTTGAACAATATGCTCGCCGTGCCTAGGGGAGGAAGGGGACCAGCAGGACCAGAAGCGGCAGCGGCAGCGGCAGCGGCGGTGGGAGAAGCCGAGATGATTTTTGAGCTTGTCTTCGTAGTTCGCCGGAGGCTCGTCGAGAGCGTAAAGGCAAAGCAGCACCTGCACACTTTGCATCGTCGCCCAATTCTACGAAACGTTCGAAAACGCACAAAGAGTCAGCCATCCCGGACCAAAAGAAAGATGTCGAATCAACGAAAAATTTTGACTTACGATGTACTTGCAAACCCCCACAGGTCCAATTCAAAGGCTGCTTCTCCATCGAACCCTACGTTGCCCCCTGTTCAAAATCGGAGGCAAGCCGTTCGTCGACTTGCTACCACTTCCTGCGTTTTCCTCCTCCAGCAGCAACAGCAACAGCACATCGCCATCCCTTCCGTTCGTCAAGTGAGTAAAAACCGGCGGTAAAAGCGGCCTGCACCGGCTCAAAGTCGGTAAAGGTCCGTTGGCGGGCCAGAACATCAAAGATCGGGTTCGACGCGTCCGGGCAGACGTTCCGAACGCGTCCCGCCTTGGGAGAGTCTCAAGCCCGAGGGTGGGAGGATGTTGGTCAGCGTGGTGAGGAGCGGATCGTGCTTGTTGTTGTTGACGTTGGCGGCGTTGGTGCTGAGTTGTTGCGCAATTATCGTCTTATTGGTGCTGGTAGGGAAGAGGAACGGATGATGAGCTTGACGAGCTTGAAGGAGGTGATGTGGGAGGGCAGGGAGTGGGGGAACTAGAGGGGCGATACCTCCTGGGGCCGAAACTTGCCCGAGAATCCCGTTGCCGTTTTGGAGTTGACTTTGCACGAATGGAAGGTGGAGGGAACGTGAAGGAGGAGTAGAGTACAACGTCTTCGCCCCGCCGCCCGTGATCAACCCGAGAGAGGTTCCAGCACTGAGCGATCCGTTACCGCCTGAGAAGAGCCGAGGTGGGTGAGCCATAGCGGAACCCTATTGTTGGAGCTGCGGCTGCTTAGCGAACATAAAAGCCGTAGCACCGCTCCCGACGCTCGGAGTCGACGAAGGCGCGAAGCTGCACGTGGACGACGAAGACGAAGCCGAGCTCGGGAGTGCCGAGGGGTTGGACGAAGTTGACAAAGCGAGTTCGTGAGGGCGAGAAGATCGAATCGCTGGGAGAGAAAAAACATAAAGAGCAACCGCGAGTTCGAAATGAGTCAAAGGACCAAGCCACAGCGAATCAATGCACTGACATGTAGCAGTGAGAATTGTTGGAGAGGTTATGGGCCAAGCAACTAGGGGAAGAACATCTACCTGGGGCAAAGAGGAGAATGAGATTGAATCCGCGTCAGATTTCCGTACCAGGACAACAGGTAACTGAAGAGGGAAACTCGTACATCCATCCACCGCTAAAGACGCTCTTCAGGCTGACCATCCCGCTGGAGAACGTCGCCAGCTCCACCTCCAATCCCATCAATGCCTGCCAATGACAATTGATTTTCGAACATCTCAGGACACATGGCATGAGCCCCGAACCTCCGTCCATGATGCTGTTTCCCAATCCAATTGGATTGAAAGCTGCCGAGGCGAAGTTGAGAGTAGCTGCACCGGTGGCGATGCCAATGGTGTTGCATTTATTACACAACTTGGAAGACGTGAACCTTGTGCTGTGGATTTGCCGGGAGAAAAGTAACGCGTGATTCGAGGGTCGCAGGGTGGGCGGCGGTAGTGGCTTTGGAGGAGGGCGCCGTTGACGGTGCGGTTGAAGGATGGATGGGGGAGCTTGAAGTCGGCAGTCGGGGGTAGGTCGCATCTCGGTCTAAACAGGGTGGAAAGAGTGGGACACGCCGTCGACCCGATTCCTTCCCCGCCAACTTGAGGGTATTGGTGAAGGGATGGAGGACAATTCCCGATTTGACAGCTTGGTTAGAACACTGCGTGCGTCCTGGCGTCGCGTCTGATCGAGGAACACGAGCCTTTTTGGCAACCGCTCGGCTGAGAAGGGAGAACTTTGTTTGGGTTGCAGTGATGATTGACGGGTGGAGCGCTTGTATTCGTGTTTTAGTGATCGCGGACGCGTCGAGAGAAACGGGCCTTGTCTCTGAATGGGCTGAACGGTGTGTCGGGCCGATGACGGGGATCCATGAGAGCTGAAGGAAGGTTTGGTTTGATCAGGTGTGTTCCGTTTTAGTGTGCTTTTCGTCTCGAGGATGGGCCAATTCAAATACGGACTGCGTTATGGCATGTTTGTCTCTGTCTCGACGGGTCTCGACGCGCCACCACTAATCGCCACTGCCAAATCCACCAGGAACGACTACCCTCAAGGAAGCGAGCAGGAGAGGTGAGGGCCAGAGGATTTGCGAAGCGTCTTTCCGCGCGAAGCGTTCTCCCCCAAATCGAATGGGCGACACTTTACCGCTCCCGATCCCGCTGAGCTTGTTCCTCGTTGCATCGGAGATTATAGTGCCGAGCCGGTTCGAGCGCGTCAACTTGACCACTTGCGCGCCGACGGCGCTGAAATAAGTGGGCGAGGAACGGGCCGTAGGGGTAGGGAATCCTGAAGCTGAGGAGGAAGAGGTACCTAGGTGGGCGGACGGGTTTCGCCATCCATCCCCAGATGCCTTCTTCGAGGTAATTGAGGTACCAAGGGGGTAGTGAAAGTTGAATTTAAATTGATTTAACGTCGATTGCATCGAGTTGTGAAGCAAGCGGTCCGATTCCTACGCCACCATCGCTATCCCTTTACGGAGGGAGTCTAGTCCCAGGAAACGGGGGCCAACACCAGTACAAAGAAGGAAGGCATTCGTTGTCGCGGAAGACGTTTTGGATGTGTTTGAGTGCGAAGGTAGGTGGTCACGTTGTTTGAATTCAAGCGGCGGATGAAGAAGTCGAAGGCTGTTTATGCTTGTCACAGATTATGGTTCCTGCAATCCCCAAGCAAGTGGATCTCGTTCGCAACAACATGCATAACATGTAGCGCACGAGCCTAATGGGAGGTGCACGTTAAATACAAAGGCTGCCCCTGAGCCACCTTACATAGGAACCGCCGCACTGTCCGTCTCCTAAATTCAAGTTCAAGTTCCTGCCCATAGGCTTCCTCTTTTCTGATCGGACTGTGGCATGCACTAATCGCTCGCCGGATATACCGATTCGCTGAGGGATTTGCCAGGCTTGTTCAAGAATGTGATGTGGGCGGGTAGGATAACGCGAGGCTTACAGTAAAGTGAAGGGACTGCGTGTCTAATGAGGCGGTGCAGCGATATCACCGCGAGACGAGAGCACCTTGCACCACTCACCCACCGTCTTATAGCACAGGGCCTCTCTTCATCGATTTCTTTTCTGACTCCCTTCCTCGAACACCGACTTACAGAGGTTTCGTGATCGTATCTCGTTCTCCTCTAAGACCTTCTTGGCTACCACTCTCCGATCATAATCAACACCAAGTGGGATAGAATTCGTTGAGCTCTCTCCAGACGTAGACCAACAAGTTCAAATGGACTTGGACGAGAATCACCTACAAAGCGAGCCCCAAGTCAGAGCCGCAGCTGCCACCATGCTTCGAATACCGGCTGACGGAGTCGCTCCGAATACGAAAAAGCTCACAGTCGTTAGTCCGTCGTGGTTTTCGAATGGACGCACAGCGGTGACGCAGAGTTATACAGACAGAAAGACTTGATCGCATGTCAAAGTACCGAATCCGCTCGACAACACTCAAAAACGTCATGAAGCCGAGTGGAAGAGGCGGGAAAGCAGAAGTCGTCCGAGCAACCTTCGAAGGGAATGAACGAACTCGCGGTAAACGAGTGGCTGTGAAGAAGCTTCTATGGAGCGAAACCACAGACGAAGAGAAATTCTCCAAGGTGAGGTCATCAGTACGCGAGGTTGTGCAGAGCTCATGAAACGGGCTCTAGGAGTTTGTTCATGAAGTCGAGTTGCTTGCCAAATTGTCGCACAAGAACGTCGTGGAGTTGATTGGGTTCGTGGAAGACTTCAAGGACAAGAAAGCCTGGATAGTTCTCTCCTGGGAACCAAACGGGAACGTCCGCGAGTTTCTGCAATCAGGAAAGTGGGAAATTCCGGAGCGCATATCGCTTGTAAGTGGTGTTCGGCCATCGAGATGAGGCATGCCACCGAACAACCTTGATATTGTAGATCAAAGATATGTTTGACGGCCTCGAGTATCTTCATACTCGGAAACCACCTGTTTGTCATGGAGACCTCAAGTCGGTGAGTTAGTCAACTTCAACGCTTACCCGTTCGGAGACGAGGGATCTGACCTCAGTGATGTTCCAGCTCAACATCCTCGTCGGTTCATCCTACCATGCGGTAATCACCGACGTTGGATCTTCACGGCTCATAACAAAGGAGGTGGAGACAAAACCGGCCAAGAATACCTTTCAGGAGGTCAGCCCAGTCCCAGCCACGAATACGGGGATGGACGAAACGAGCGGCCCCCCGGAATCCGAAGTGACGGTCATGGCTTCGGCGAATCAGTTGACGTTGACGGGTCCTGTTTGGTCGCTCCGGTGGGCAGCACCCGAAGTGGTCGGGGAAGACGAGGCGCCAGGTTTGGCCAGCGATATATGGTCGGCGGGGTGGGTGTGCTGGGAGGTAGGCCGGACCACGAACTCAGAGCTCGCCCATCCAGTTACTTATTCTGCTCCCCAGGTGATGACAGATAGAATTCCGTTCGAAGAGCTCAAACGCGAAACTGCGGTCATGTTACGGGTGGTTCAGGGAACAGTTCCCTTGATCGACGAGGACGCGCAAGTCGCTCAGGTGGTTGCGCTTTGCAGTTTGATGAGGGATTGTTGGAAGTTCACGCCTGAATATAGACCCTACGCTGCTCAATGCTGTAGAGAGGTGAAATGGATGGTGAGCATTCTCATCATCTCAACGTCGGCGACTCCTGAGACTCTTATTTTTATAGCCGTCGATCCCGCCGTCTGGGTGCGCATCTTCACGCCACGAAGGCCCCTCGCCAAAGGTGTTATTACAGATGGCTACTCTCTGCTACAGGCATGACAGCTATGAAAAGGCAGCAACGCTGCTGCAGCAGATATTAGCTAAGGCCGAGTCAGCCGATGCACAGGAGGTTGCTACCGCCCTAGACACGCTGGGAGACGTCTACCGTGCGCAATGCAGGTACACCGAGACCGAAGAATCTTATACGCGGGCGCAAGAGATCTACGCTCGCATCGGCGATAGCCAGGGTCAAGCCAACACTATCCTGGGACTGGCACACGTCTACCGTGCGCAATGCAGGGACACCAAGGCCGAAGAATCCTATACGCAGGCGCAGGAGATCTACGATCGCATCGGGGATGATCAGGGTCGAGCCAACAGTCTAGATGGAGTCGGACACGTCTACCATGCGCAATGTAGGTACGCCGAGGCCGAAGAATCTTATATGCGGGCGCAAGCGATCTACGCTCGCATCGGCGATGATCTGGGTCGAGCCAACACTACCCTGGGACTGGCACACGTCTGCCGTGCGCAATGCAGCTACGCCGGGGCCGAAGAATCCTATACGCGGGCGCGAGAGATCTACGCTCGCATCGGCGATGATCTGGGTCGAGCTAACACTCTGGATGGACTGGGAGACGTCTACCGTGCGCAATGCAGGTACGCCCAGGCCGAAGAATCCTATTCGCGGGCGCAAGAGATCTACGCTCGCATCGGCGATGACCAGGGTCGAGCCAACACTATTCTGGGACTGGCACACGTCTACCGTGCGCAATGCAGGTACGCCGAGGCCGAAGAATCCTATACGCGGGCGCAAGAAATCTACGCTCGCATCGGCGATGACCAGGGTCGAGCCAACACGATCCTGGGACTGGCACATGTCTACCGTGCGCAATGCAGGTACGCCGAGGCCGAAGAATCCTATACACGGACGCAAGAGATCTACGCTCGCATCGGCAATGAGCTGGGTCGAGCCAACGCTCTGGATGGACTGGGAGACGCCTACCGTACGCAATGCAAGGACACCGAGGCCGAAGAATCCTATACGCGGGCGCAAGAGATCTACACTCGCATCAATGCCATCTTGGGTCGAGCGAATACCCTATGCAGTCTCGGACACCTCAAACTCAAGCAAACCTGTAGGGTGGAGGCTGCACGACTCTATGCCGAAGCTCGAGATCTCTACTCTCAGATTGGCGATTCTCAAGGGGAGGACCATGCCTCGCATTGGCTCGCGACTGCTTCGGATGACCAAGACCCGTCTACGAGCTCTCCGTCGTCTCCCTAAATCATCGTACGGTCCCCTGTATGACTCTGGAAGTGCGCCTTTTCTTTCTATCTGCCCCCCTTTAGACCGATACCTCAGTCCTCTACGCTTCGAAGCTTCCAGACCCCACCACAACCCATCCTACTGCCTTACTGTCATCTTCTTGTCTTGTCGCTTTATCATCATCCACAACCATATTCAGAATGTTCGCCCATCTTTAGGAAAGCTTCTTGAATGTTTGATCTCCTTTTCGCTCTCTGTTTCTTTATTGCAGCTGCCGAAGTTTGAGCAAACCTCGGCCGACAACTTGACTAACAATGACATTACAGTGTCACCATGTAATGCAGATGATTCATACGTTGGGAATACTGTAACGAGAGGCGGCTACCAAGGTTTGTGTCAGTGATTCCGGTTTGGTCTCGGTACTTCTAGTGGACCCCTGGACCTTGTGACCGTCGGTCGATATCTTTTCACCACTACTAGCTCGCTTCGCAGAAACAATAGAGATGAGTTGGCAGTTACGATGTAGATGTCAAGCGGCTATTGATATCACATGATACCCGTTCAACTTCGCCAGGCCACTTCTGGCTCCTTGTTGAACTTCTGAGGCACTTTCTCAACAATCGAGGCAATTATATTAATACAGAGCCACGTAGAGTACAGGCTAGTCTTGGACGTATCATAGATCAACTGCTCATGCGAAAACTAGAATCAGCCATAATGCAACTCAAAGCTTTTGCCCTCCAGCTCTGTCCTTTCACACACATCGGCAAGTTATATATGATTCGCGTTTTAATTCCTGTGTACATTTCCAAATAGCCAAAATATATGAAAGTTATCCTTCGCGCTGTATTAACCAAATAAAAAATCACGGATGACTGAATGGGCAAACTCGCTTTCCTCGCGACAACGGCTCCTTTTCTCAGCCCAAAGAGGCGACCCTTTTTTTCCGCTGCCGATCTCACCGAGCTTTGTTCCCAACACCGTTGGCGTTCTCTGCAGTGACGGAGCCGAACCAGTTCGCGCTGGCGACAACTGGAGAGTGGCTTCTGGGTCGACGGTGTTAAAAGACGTGGGCCAGGGGACGAGCGGCGGAGGAAGGAGATCCGGGCGCCCGAGGAAGAAGGGAAGGTTGTACCGGTTTCTCTTTCCATCGCCCCAGATGCCCTTCTTCGTGGTGGGTCGAGGTGCCCGGGTACCCGGGTACATGGCAAGGGGTGAAGGGTTGGTTCAAGTTGCTGTTTGGTTGACGACGAGACCCGGGCTCATGGCGAGATTGTCAGTGGTCGATACAGTATGGATAGCCACCCAAGACGAACGGAGACCCGGGTCCAGTGCGACCATTACCCATCTCCGAAGAGGATTCGGAGCGAGGAGCGGAGCTATCGCCGACCCGCTCCCATCCCGAGTCCCATTCCACTTTGCATCGCCCGCCTCAGTTGCTGCTCTTGTTGCCGTTGCGTACCCAACTTCAGCCGGGGCTTAGGCTTTTGGATCAGCAGGTGCATCTGCATCTGCAGAAACTGATGCTGGTTGCGCTGGATCTGCTGGACGAGCTGCCGCCACGAGAGGGTTGGTGGTGCTAGCAGTCGCCGCCGGTGCGAACGAAGAAGGTGGGATATTCGAAGCAGCAGTTTGATGATTGGTCGTGTTGAAGCCGGGTACTAGAGGAGAAAGAGAACCGGCAGGGCCGGAAGCAGCGGCGGAGGCGGGAGAAGTCGAGGTCGTGGTGAGAAGGCGCCGAGATGATCTTCAGCATGTCTTCGTGTTCGTTGAAAGCTCGTTTCCGGGACCGTAAGAGAAGCAGCACTGGAACACGTTATTGCGTCGTCGCCAATTCTGAAAACGTTTCGAAACCCGCCCAAAGAGTCGGCCATCCGAGGACCCGAAAGAAGACAACGAACGAAGACCAAAAAGGAAGATACTCACGATATACTTGCAGACCCCACACGTCCAATCCAAAGGCTGCTTCTCCATTGGCTCCACATTGCCCGTGTTCAAAATCGGAGGTAAGCCGTTCGTCAGCCTGCCACTTCCGGCGTCGTTTCGTCCTTACTTTCCTGCAACATCGCCGTCCCCTTTTACCTGCGGAGCAAGCAAAATTCCGCGGATTACGGCGGCCTGGACTCGTTCAAAGTCGGTAAAAGTTCGTTGTCGGACTCGAACATCAAGATCGGGTTCGCCGAGTCCGAGCAGATGTTCCGAACGCGCCCGCCTTGAGAGAGTCTCAAGCCCGAGGGAGCGAGGATGTTAGTCAAGGTGGTGAGGAGCGGATGGTTGTTGCGAACGTTGGGGGCGTTGAGGTTGGCGTTGGTGCTGAGTTGTTGTCCAGTCGTCGTATTGGTGGTGGTGGTGGTGGGGAGGAGGAACGGGTAGTGAGCTTGGCGAGCTGGGAGGAGGTTGAGCTCGGAGAGCTCGGAGAGGGGAGAATGGAGATGCGATACCTCCCACTATATGGAAAGCTTGGCCTGCGAGCCCGATCGCGTTGCTGTTTGGAGTTGACGTTGCTCGGGTGGAAGGTCGAGGAAAGGTGGCGGAAAAGTGGAGCACAGCGTCTTCGCACCTCGGCCGGTAATCAATCCGAGAGACCTTCCACCGCTGAGAGGTCCGCTTCCGCCTTGGAAGAGCCCGAGGTGGGCGGTGGATAGAGTGAGCTCGCGCGTGGGAGAAGATCGGCACCTGGAGACAACCCATAAAGCGCAATCGCGAGTTCGAAATGAGCCGAAATTAACCAAAAACGATTTCCCTTACATATAGCAAAGATGGTTATTCAGGGGGCTCTGGGAAACCAATGAGCAGACGAACATCTGTGGGGAGGCACAGAACAGATGCGCGTCAGCTTTCCGTACCACGGCAAGAGGGTAGGCGGAGGGAAAACACATGCATCCATTCACTGCCAGAGATGCTCTCCAGGTTGACCTCCCGCTGAAGAGCATCGTGGATCGGCTAGACTTCCGATCCCATGGATACCCGCCAATGACAGATGGTTTGACGTGAGCGCCGTGCTGTAGATTTCCGATAGGGGAGTAACGCGCGAGTCGAATGTGACAAGGTTAGCGGTGGCGGTGGTGGCTCTGAGATAGATGAGAGTGCCCTCCGAGGGCACTCTCATCTCGGAGGCCAGGCCCCTGTAGCTCCGACTCGGAGCTACAGGGGCCTGGCCTCCGGGTAACAAAGCGGAAAGAGTTCGACCTGCCCTAAGTCTGATTAATTCCTCCCCCCCCCCCCCAAGTTGCGGGTCGAGATTGGTGAAGCTATGCACCCTTTCCGATTTGACCGTTGGGTTCGAGCACTGGGGATGTCCTGGGGTCGCGTTTGATCGAGGAACATGAGTCTTTTTGGCAGTCGCCCGGCTGAAGGGACGCGAAGGTCGATCTTGGTTTGGGTTGCAGTAATGAATGAACGGACTTGTGTTCGTGTTTTAGCGATCCGGGCGCGTCCTCCAGAGAAAGGGTCCTGTTTCCGAATGGGCTGAACGGTGTGTCGGGCCGATGATGTGGCCCATGCGAGGTGAAGAACCAAGCTTCCAGTTTACTCGGGTGTGTTCTTTTCGTGTGCTTTTAGGTTTTTATGGACTGTGTTATGGCATGTTTGTCTCTGTTCTCAAGGCGGCACTATTCCTCTCCTTAGACTATCATTTAAATAGATTGAATGCTGAGAGCCTTCCCTGGTGGCGCCAAACTGTTAAATCGACTTTTAAGACTCCCGTAATAACCCTTGTCGGCAAGGAGGAGCGGACCCAATGCGAATATCCGTGCAAAGGCCTCTTGTATGCCATTATCCTCAAGCAAGTGAATCTCGTGGACACAAGCATGTATATGTAACAAGTAGCGCACAAGCCCTAATGGGAGTTGCACTTGAAAGACAGAGGCTTCCCTGACCTACATTACATAGAAGCCGCTGCACCATCCGTTTCCTAAATTCAAGTTCCTGCCTACAGGCTCCCTCTTGTCTGATCGGTCTGTGGCACGCTCTAATGGCTCGCCAAATATACGAATTCGCTAATGGATTTGCAAGGCTTGTCCAACAAACGGGGTGGTCGTGTAGGATAACGCGAGGCTTACGGTAAAGTGAAGCGCCCTCGACTGAGGCGGTGCAGCGATGTGACCGCGAGACGGGGGTCCCGGGCACCACTCACCCGCCGCCT
>WSTY01000873.1:0-13856 GCA_019633465.1 Tulasnella sp. 417 | reverse complement strand
TTGTAGCCCTATTGTGACAATATAGTGGTAATAGCCTCATAGCAACCCCCCCCTGTTTATATGTACCATAGCCCCCAGCCATACTTTATAGTCACTAATAGCTTCTGCAGTCGCTATGATAGCGGTCCCATAGCGCTATATGAACACTATCCTTGGGCTGTAGAGTTCTCAATACCAGTTTAGCAGGATTCATCCAAGCGTGTATCAAAACAACAATTTATTAATAATCAATTACTACAGGCAGTACCGAGCGAGCTACATGATAGCGGTCACAGTCTTGCAATGACACATAGGATCGCCAACCAGTGAACTCAGATACCCAGGCCGTCACACCTAGACGGAAACTAGTCAGCTGCGGGCACTGGAGGGGAGTCGCCGTCAAGAAATGGGGCGGTTGGCTCACTGGATATGTATTCCGATGGTCTCCAAGACCTATAAGATGACTTGGAGGTAGACAGAGGCGCTGATCTTAGGTGAGATCTATGTTTCTGGCCTGGGCAATATGTCTGCCAGTGAGGGGCAGGACTTAGTCAAGTCAGAGATCTTCAGTCAAGATTAAAATAAGCGCACCTAATCCATAACATGGTCCCAGAGTAGGGCAGTATAAAAGAGCTGCAAGAGAGGGGCAGTAACGGGTTAGCAGGTTCTGGATGGTTTGTTGACTGAGGGCACACTCACATTGTTCGGGTTGGGTGGTCCACCACCGAAGGCGACAGCGAGTGGCTTGTGCGGCCTGATGAGATAAGAAGTATAGTGCGCAAATGACTTACACGGTGCTGGCTTAGTACAATGATAAGGAGAGAGTGCGAGGGAATGAATTTTGAAGTGAGGTTTGGCCATGGGGGGACTTGGAGGGGACGAGAATGTTGGGACAAACTCGAACAAAACAAACAACCGACAGAGTCCGCCACGTGAGTGCTTGCGCGCACAACAAAGCTCCCCGCAGGGAGATAAGTCACCACTCAGGGCCAGTTTACATTTGTGGCGAGCACAACGATATCCCCGGCAATGCACATAACGGACAAATGAATGGCTTAAGAACTTTGCAGGAGCATGGATACAGGTTACTGCAGGGTTCACAAGCACAAGGTTTGGCCGGCGGAATTTGATCAACTTGTGGCTTCTGTCTTGGAAGCCTGAGCTAAGAGTCCGAGTGTTGTTGGCGAAAGCTATCAGGTTCATGGGGGCAAGCCACCGCATCGCGGATGTGACAACTCTCACAAACAAAATTCACATCTGTCGTTGGACCTTTGTGGGCTCGAATTTCTACTTTTCGCACACAGTAAACGCTTTTGTTACCGCCCTCAGGTGATGTCGGTTGAGCCTTGTATCTCACTATAAGATACCCACCATCCTTGTAATTCTATTTCATTTAGCCTTGCCAATATAACGCCAGGTCTTCACGAGTATGAACTAGTTTTGTGCTATTTAAGCCACACAGGTCACTATCTGTAGCTATATATTTACTATCTAGCTACACCGGCCACTATCTGAGCTATGGGACCTATATGTACAAGGTAGTATAACAAAGTGCTAAATAAAACTAGCTACTCACTCTTATTACTATAACGTTAGGTGGATTTTCCTGATGGGGGAAGAGACGGCTGTCGGAGGTTAGAGCAAAGAGAGACTGTAGCATTAATGACCGAGACTAGCAGAAGCGAGGGAATGCCCAGAAAAGTATTGTCAGTGATAGTGGAGCTGAGAGTAGAGAGAGCAGAACTTACTTGGCGAGCCGGTTGTATGGGTTTGCGGCGCGAAAAAACTGCGGTCCAGGTTATAATGTAGGTCTACCAAGGTCGTCCAAGATCATCCCAATCGATCTCTGCAGAAGACCATACTTCGGGGAGATCATGGCGGTTGGATCAGCCAAGCTAGAGACGCCCCCTTTATGGTTTGGAAGCTGAGGAACCGCAGACGCTTCGACCAGACTCAGACATCCACTTGCATGGCAATAGACATGTGGTGCGGATCGCTCGAAAAGAGGGCAAGAATGGACCTAGCAGCCGGAAGGCTAAAGGGACCGGCTTCAGCTCCCCAAATCAAAAGACGTAAGGAGGCTGAATCCGCCTGGAAGACCATTGTCTCCATTAAAGGGCAGGCCACTATTTGGAAATATATGGATTATGGGTAAGTTGACTTGCCCTGTGTGTGAGAAACATAGTCCTCGTAAACCCAAAAGGCTGGAATGGGCTTTGGGCTCGTGTGCCAGTGAGGGAGCGAGATACCAAATTCTCATGGCGACCCAAACGACGAAGGGGCCGGCTAGCTGGGTACCCCCGAGTTGGAGGGATTCTAAGGAGGGGCTCACAACCCCCTGCGACCCTGCCTTATGGGCAGAGGATGTCAACCAAGCGATGAGACCTGGCCTTCCAAACCAGGTGAAGCTTGCCATATAATTCCTGGGGTTTTTAGTGAGTATGGAGGGGCAACCCAGCATGAGTCTCACACTGCCCAGGATGCATGGACCAGAGGCCTCGGCCGCCAATACAAGAACCCTGCCTGACTGTCGGGAGACGGATGCTCAGAGGGGTCAGTTCCCAGCTCCCACTCAGCAATCAGAACCGAGCAGAAGGCGCCTCTAAAAGGTTTCATCCCCGCCACAAAAAAAAAAAAGAAGTAGGACCACCACTCACTACACCCTATGATACGAACCTGGTCAACATGTTATGATACAAGGTAGCTAAACTATATGCGAGCCAGGTTAACACCTTTGGTTGATAGAGGGAAAGGAAAGGCTGTTGACGAGACCTCTGCATGAGCAGTTGGTGCTGGATGTTGAGCAGTGGTGGACAGGGTAGTAATAGAGAACAGTATATAGAGCACAGTTGTTGTAGATAATAACAATGAATTGATGATTATATTTATTTGAGCTAGACTGCTTTTTATAGGTCGGTCGTACAAATATAGTTATTGAGAAACTAGGAATTCCCTTAATGGGCAATTCCTGTTTAGTACGAACTATCAAGGGTTTTCCTGTCCTTTGGTACTTTATTCAACTAACTACTCATGCCCCGCTAACCTTGAGTTGGTCACCCGGACCGTACTCCAACACTGGAGACCCAAGTGATATAAGCAAAACCACTGTGATGACGTCCCTAATCCCATTCTGACTTCCTATACTAAAAGAGGGAGGTCAGAGAGGGGGGCAAGGGGGTGAGGGAGCAAGAGAGGAGGGAGAGCGCAAAGGAGGGAGAGGAGAGGAAGAGCCAAGTTGAACTTGAACTCTGTGTGTTTGTTTTGATGAACCAACTGGCCAGGAACCAACTGAAACCCAAACAACAAACGAACATGGGGTAAGTACGTAAACACAGGACATCGCCTTTGGTCGCCTGTTAGAATGGTCTGAATGTCCCTTGTAAATATGGAGTGAAGTTACTTTGTTCAATTCCCCCTTTTCTGAAAATTGAAACATGGTCACACAGGGAAATCTTGCTCGATTCGTGTGGAGTTTGTGTTATGGATCCACAGAGTAAATAATTTCGCAACTGAGCCTGGAGTGAATCCCTACTTTGGCACACTCTGAAATATCTGACATCTGTGCAATTCAGTTTTCGCTTATTCTTGCAAGATATCCCTGGGTCATTACTATTATGAACTAGCTTTGTACTATTTTAGGCATCCCAGTCGCTATCTGTAGCTATTTGTTTACTATGTAGTCAAACCGGCTGGTGTTGGGGCTATAATACCTATATGGGCAAGGTAGCATGACAGGGTGCTATGGCACACTATATACCTGGCCTGACTGCTATCTGGTCGGGCGGATTTTCCTGATGTAAATGGTAGTCACGGCAAACTTCCTCTCTGACAATCAGGTAAACATGTAGCATAGATCGTAATTTCATATCTCCCCTTGGTGATGAGTTCTAGTTTGTGAGCTCCTTCCTGTCTCTGCTCCCAGGATCGTTGCAACCAGACACTCTTTGCTTGGTTAGATGAACAAATTAACGAGACACTCGTGAGCTCACTCTTGCTTGATTTTGATATTAGTTTCTTTCAGCAATTTCACAGTCGACCCGAAATGGGTCCGATCCCACTAGTTTTGACTATGACTGCTAATGCAAAACTGCTATAGGGATGAATTGCGCCAGCCCTCACTACCCAGAAATGGTATGTATGCACATAGACTAACCTTCTACACTTACTACTTGCTAGTATTTCCTTAGCCATTCTGGTTCAAGTTGTATAGCATTGTCAATA
Source organism: Tulasnella sp. 417 (assembly GCA_019633465.1). Lineage (NCBI taxonomy): Eukaryota > Fungi > Basidiomycota > Agaricomycetes > Cantharellales > Tulasnellaceae > Tulasnella > Tulasnella sp. 417. Next base: position 9,656 of record WSTY01000873.1, on the reverse strand, counting down.
TGCTACTGCAACTGCCGGATCGCCAGAGTTTACTCTCACAAACCCATCCCTGACATTCTATCTGGATAGTGTGATGACCTCATCACATGTCACAACAAAGGTCAATATGTCAAACCCAGGATCCACCTGCATTTCCACGACTACCCTGCATCCCCATAACTTTCACCCTCAATCACATCGTTGCCTCACTGTCACCACACACTCCTTACTCATCTCCTCATGTGTCCCATGCTTTCCTTACTCATTCAACATGTCAGCCTTTCCTTGATGTTCTACCACATTCTTTACCATTCTGGGATATTCTAGACATAGCCACTCCTTAGTATTTAAGTATGACGGAATGAGGAGGTTTGTTCCTCATTCCGCCTCTTGTCTACTTCAATCTCATAGTCCTTTGACCTCCATGCCATTCTGATTACGATCAGGTGGTGACCTCTCTCTGTTAGCTGTAGTCCAAAGCCCACAGTCCCACAGTCCACAGTCCACAGTCCACAGTCCACAGTCCACAGTCCACAGTCCACAGTCCACAGTCCACAGTCCACAGTCCATAGTCAGATATGCCCTGCTTGGTCTCTATTGCTAAGATCGTGACAGATAGCAAAAAATCATTGCTTTTTCTCTGCCCTGGACAAAGCAGAAAATGCCTTCCCATTAATGTAGATTCTATTCCATTCTCTGTCAGCTCCCAAGATATGTACATTATATTAGCTAAAGGATTCTTGAACCCTCAGTGGTCTATATCTACCAAATGTGTAATTCGAGTGCTGAGAGTTGGGGCGATCAAACCATTGCAAGCTTGATTCGGTGGCAGTGAACCCTGTTGGTGGTCCAGGGGCGAAGAATTTGGAGCCAAGCTTCAGGTGAAATCAATCGCGGTGGGAAGGTCTCCCAAGCTGCGATCAATGCCTGTCAACTTATGTGGAATGTGCAAAGCTTGGGGGTTCCGAAAATACTCACCTCACAACATATGGTATCCACGTTGCTTGATCTAGTTTGGGGGGTGGGGTGCGCTGCAGCGACATGAGCGGCTGTGGGGCGGTTATCCGACGCTGAAGTTGCTCGGCCAATCCCATTGAATGCCATTGAGAGGAAAGAATGATTCCAAACGTGTCAATGCTCCACAAAAGGGGGAATCGTGGCGTTAGCAACTGCAATAACAACAGTCACTTATGAACTCAGTTAGTGCTGTTGAAGAGGGGCGAGAAGGACAAGCCGCACGTAATGTGGTGCAGTTATTTGGGGGCATTTCCTGACGCGGAAATTCAAAGGGGCACCACTGCCCGACACTTGGTGATGCCAAAGACCCCCAAAAAAGGAATAACGAAGTCACAGACTGTCAAAGCAATGCATCCCAGAAAGAGCCCTCGCGCACGACACCCTCTTACAGGTTGGAAAGTCCACCTGCCAGCAGGAAGGCATCTGGACTCCGCCGCTCTCTGCATTTGGGCACCCTCAACATTAAAATATAGTTTAATTTGGAGTAATTCAATTAGAAAGGGACCTTTTTGGGTCCTGTGGTTGCAGCGAGCAATTTATAAAAATGGGATGCCTGATCGGCATGCGGTGCACGAAAGGGGCCTGTGGCAATAAACACCGCCAGCCCAAACATTCCCTTCTCTCTCTCTCTCCATTGCGAACTTGATTTCTCCCCTTTGACGCCAACTCACCGTTCAATGGGGCAATGGCTGTAAGTGACCTTCATTCTTGAGCTATGACATGTTTACTGAAATATATCGTCCCATGCAGCCGAGGGTCTCTCCCTGGCGACAGCTAGACCCGGACCAGACACAACTGCACCCGACACATCATCTTCCTCACCCCCAAAGGTTGCATCGCTGCCTGCTTTGAGTTATTTCATCCAAGCAGACGCCTCACGGTTCGTTGTTTGGGGCGTGGGATGATCCTCCCGAGGAGCTGTGCATTATCGACATGCGCGAAGGCGACGAGTCACGGATACCATTTGAAGCACGAAGATGGAGCTGGGAGGTTGGTCGATGGATACCCTGTTCTGAGGGAGACGGAGCTCTTGAACAAATAGCATACACACCTGCCCACTTCCAACGCAGAGGACGAGAGGAGGGATGACTAAGATGAACGGGCGCTGCCATACAAGGGACACCTCGGTATTGTGCGTCCCTCTTTGGATGTCGTCACAGGCTTACAAACGTACTTCCAACCTTTTTAGCACGAAATGACATCCACCTCCACCTTGAAACGTCGCTACTTTCTGCTTTCGGTCCAAACCCTTTGGAACGGACCATTGACCAACTCGTGGCTCCCTCGTGTCTCTGCTTCACGGACAGCGGTCCTACATCCCGGCGAATCTTCCCTCCGCTTTGTCATGGGAAGCGACATTCTCTCCGTCGGTACCAGCCTTGCCGAGAGGACAGAGGAAAACAACCAAGTTCATTCCGGTTCCGAATTCGCCCAAGTACACACTCGCACTATCGGCAAAAGGAAATGCACGTTCTCGGTGCACGCGGGGTTTCAAAGGGTTGTAGGCATTCTGGAAACATCGTCCTGGGAGGAAGGAAGGACCGGAGGGCCTCTCTCACATCGCCTCTCCAGCCAGGGAGTATCGCGGGTTAGGAGAGGACCATGGACGGCGGGAAATAGATGATGGAAACTCATCTTACCGTATTTTGGAGAGGGGGGGCATGTCTTTGTGAACCAACTCAGGGAGCGTTCAATCTGACATGCATGCTTCTGCTGCCCCCAGAGTTGCCGTACGCGTCTGGCCAACAGAGTTCCAAAAGCCCTGTCAAATGTTCCACCTCGCCCTTGGCTTTCAGGTCTTTCGCTTGTCAAAACAGTGCGGTCCACCACCTTCCTTCGACTCTCCCATCCATCGCCGGCAGTTCCTCTCGTATCAGCCCACTGCTACTAGCACCGCGCCGTCGTTCAGTCCAACCCACTCTATTAACCAATCACCGTCATTACGCCACTCGAACTTCACCATGGTCAATCGTTGCCCCAGCGATGCTGTACCGTTCGTTTCTTCGAGCCTCGAAAATTAGCGGGACCTGGGATGCCAGTGAGCACGAATGCGGAGAGCTACAAACGCACGCTCGAACGCAGCCTGCAAGCAGGATACGCTCCGTTGAGCGACGTGATTACAAAGTGGTCCGTTCCTGAAGTAAAAGACAGAAGATGAACGAGTGAATGGAAGTGAGAATGTTCTACATGGGATGCTTGTAAGTCACCGGTCCTACCGGCATTCCCAGCTTCCATTAGTCGCAAGCTTACAAGGTACTTCCATCCTGCTTAGAGCCCAAGATGCATCGACTCACATCTCGAAACGTCGTCTGTTCCCGCTTTCGACTTTGAGCGGTGATCGTGCTTCTTGGGTTGCACTTCCTTCGCTTACGTCGATTGTTCCGTCAGGCATTCGACACGGCCACCATGCCCAGAATTCCACTCCTTCCCTCTGTGCCACAGAGAGTTTGCCGACCTATATTTTGGTTTTGTCGTCGTCTTTGTCAATGGGACAACTTGCCTTCCCCAAGAGAATCAAGGATCATCAAAAGAGGTCGACATCGCCGCAACGCCCCCGGACTCTGCATGAACTCCCGTTTCCCCGACCCTGTCCGACCCTCAGACCCAACTCAAGCCCTGAAGAGATCCTCGAGAGCGTTCAGGTGGGGGGAAGTGCACCTCTGAACGGCGTCAAGGCAAACCCCAGCTGAATGATCCTCAACTCCGTATCCTTGCTACGGTTCACTTTCGGGTGCAATTGAGTGACAGTGTCGCAAAGCATCCGCCGGTGATCATCAGGAAACAGCACTTTTCTTGAACTCTGCAGGATTATGAGACCGAACAAATGGCACGGGGCTGGGGATTGATCAAAGTATGGGTTGCAGTTGTCCGGCTAGGGATGACGACAGCAGCGGATTTAAACTCGAGAGGGGGCTGATAGAAGACGCGCAGTGGGAGAGACGTCGTCATCTAAGCTACATGCGGCGTGATGACTTGGCCCTTTTGGCCTGCCGCGAGTTTGGAGGTTCGTTTAGCAAGGTTTCTTCCGAATCTTTGGTCACTCCCATCGTGTTTCTAGGTATTTCACTGCGGCCCGACACGGGGCATTTCACTCTCTGTTTAATCCTCCCTTGTCTCCCTGTCCCGTACTTGAGCAATGATGGAGAGCAAGTTACTGGAAGGACCCCCTTTGAGGCCTTTCCCTCTATGTGTATCATTCCCATAGCCTGTATTTTCACTTTACAGGCTAGGGTACTCCCAGCAGAATTGTTGCACAGATTCCCACGCTTTTTTCCCACATGACGCTTTGTCCTACTTTTGCTGATAGTGGATTTACTTTCCTCAATCTATCTCTACTATGCGTGCATTTTCTTACGTTGGTTTTCTACTTCGCTGTCCTCCGCTGTCGTGTCCTTTCATAGGGTTGCTCGTTGTCCGTCGAAATGTCCAACTCTATTTTCTCACAGCTCACCCCTATTCCTCCCCAGCTGCAGCTCATGACGTACGGAAGTCCAGACTGAAAGGGAACAAGACCGCACCGGAGCTCAAGAGAGCAAACGAGATGCAGGCCGCATGGACCACGATCGCGAAGTGGGATCCACACTGACTATGGTTAAACAGCCCGTCCTCGTGACGGGTGCATGGTTGGCGCCGGGGGGTTTGGGACGGATAAGGAGGAGACCGTGCCCTAACCGGTGTTGCCGGCTCTCTAAAGGGGGAGGTGCCGCCTCGGCGGGTGCTCTGAACCCTAGGAACATCCAATTTGGGGGATTGCTTGCCCCCATCTCACTGGGTCGGGTCGAACCGACGAAAAAGGCGTGCACGAGTGTAAGCGAGTGCTAGGCCCCAGGTTGGATGACTTTGAAACCATAACTCGAAAGCGTATTGCGCTGTAGGGGGTCTTGACGCGTAGTCATTCAGGAGGAGGGTTTAGTGGGCAGGGCCTGCGAGTGGTAACACTCAATAAGGAGGCCCCACACTGTTCCGGCTCCTTGCCGCAGGCAGGCGGTTGGTCGTTGAACCGATTCCTGCCTCGGTGACACCAAAAAAAAAAAAAAAAAAAACGACGGAAGTCACAAGGTCCGCAATCACCTTTTACTGATGCTCCCGTTTTTTGCATGTGTCATGAATATTGCGAAGTATAATCGCCTCGAGATATCTTAACTCGCGTTTCAAAAGGGCTTTGAAAATTCGGTATGTCGGCAGGTTATGGGAATACCGCGCAGGCGGCGATACGGATTATCAATATTTGTTTGCCTAAATTGGCTGTTCCCCGATTCCCCGATTCTACGAAGTAGAGGAGGGTTTTATCGAGGTCGAACGTGATTTCTAGAAACCGTCGTATGAAATCTCACGCCACCGCTCGTTTATCGGCCCACCTGTAAAATTTTCTATGGTACGTTCCCGGAATTTTTCCGTCGCCATGTATTTAACGCCTGGATCCCCCAAGCTATTCCCCCACTCTCTGACCCCCCCTAGTCGCCGTCGACGGCTGTTGCCTAGGATGAATGTCGCAAGTTTGTTCTTGTTTTGGTTCAATTGTGAGCGCGCCTGAAAAGGCCAGATGTTGCCCATTGGAGAGCCTGTCCGTGCATGTTCACTGACATTCCAACAAACAAAAAGTCGTTTTCGCTCGCTCTTTGTATTCCCCTCGCCTCATTGCCTCGATAGATCCGTGAATGACTTTTGAGTGGGATATTTGGTTATGGCGAACTTCTGCGAACGCCCTGGCCCCGAGGCCCCCTTCCGCTGGCGAACGACCGCTTTCGTATCCCACTTTCGAATCGCCCTTACCATCCAAACAAGTTTATAGAATGGCGTGCCCTGTTCGTTGCACAACTTTCATGCCATGCATTTATATTATGTATCAGTCCTCGAACGCGAGAGACTCCACGGTGTTCCATTAAAACCCCTGCGTTCACAATATGGATATTGTCCCTTCATATTATCTCCCTTGAGTACTCGGAGACCTTTGGCCGATCTTTCGTAGACACCTATCCCCAGGAAGAATCCCTGTGAGGGCCAAATCTCCGCATTCGGAAATCGAAACGCCGGAGCAGTTTCCCGTGGTCAATCCGTCATATGAACAAAGATCTTTGAACTTCGACAGTCTGTGGTTATATGAAGGAGGCGAGTGCATTTCGGGAATGCAATATTCCGCCTGTTGCGACTTTTGAGGAAGAAACCACTGGCCTTGAAGTCCATCGCCGTGCATTAGCTACATACGAGAACCCATCAAACAGTTATTGCGCTTCGAAAATCTACGACAAAGCGATGGGGTATCGGGTGCAGAGAGCGATGAGATTCTGACTAATACGCGCCTGGTATTAGCAACGAAGACCCTCGGGCGGAGTCGAACCCAAAATGGAAGACCTATCCAACACCATCGTCTCGCGAGGTTCTGACCAGAAATGTGAATATAAGGGAAATGATTTTTTGGTATGTTTCTACATTATTTCCATTGGTAGCATTGTGTCCATGGCGTTGAAGATCCGCTATCCTATCCGCGAGCATATTTCAACCTGAAATAGCAAGCCGAATCTTTGGTTGATATCTCCTACCACGCCTTTCACCACCACAAGCGTCTCATACCTCTCATTATTTCTCATTTATAAGCCCTCCAGTGCCATCTTTGGCCTTGAATCGGCTTCGCCGGTTACCCAATCCGACCGACTTGTCTTCACGGCGCCGGCGTCTGCGACTCCAACTCCCGCTACCCGCAGCACCCGAGGGAGGAACGAGGCACAGCATCGCTCCCGAGCTGTCGCTAGAGAGATCTCAGAGGTGAACCTTCCGAAGGTTTCCGAGCATAGAGTCTACCTCTCTCATTGCGAGCTTAGCCCTGGTAAGCTGCTGGTGAACCCAGCCCATCGAAGCCCAACAGCGGTACGGATCCATTGCACTCGTATAAAATCAAAGGTTTCGGTGTTCGAATTCCATTTGTAAAATCGGGGACCGGCGCTTGCGCCGCTACGTGGTCGCGTGCCTCCGGGAACCATGGAGAAGGCATGCATTCTATTGAACAAACTGCGCCAATCAACAATTCCCCCTGCACTCCGTCCCCTTCACCAGGCCTAGTACCATCCCCAAATGCATAAGTAAGGGTTAGCTTCTGTTCCTCTCAGTCGCTTATTTGCCTATTAACGCGCAGCATCGGGGGTTCGCAGTGCAGTAGGTGTCTCTGCCAGTGCAGTTTGAATTTGGACCAAGCCCTGAAGCACTTCTTGGACCTCAAGGTAGTCCCATGACCCAATCCGTCTCCGTTCGGTCATCCCAGCCCCTCACTCGCCATCCCAAATCCCCTGGATACACCTGCAAACCTGGTTTCGGCGTACCATCGACCTCCCGAAAGCGACCGACAACCAAAGTGATCCAAGCGCGTTATGCCTCAGCCCCAACGACCGACTCGCTCTCCAAATTGCACATACCTTCCCTTTGTTCCGTTGAACACTAGGTGGTAGTAATCTCGCTGGAACAGCGGGGTGGTCCTCCTCCATTGCTTTTGCACTCCCAGACCCCTCTCCTCCCTTCAACCGTGTGGCGACAGACGCCCAACTCCGTTGCACCGTCATATCGTACCTCTTCGTCCCCCTCAGTACGCTCCCCAAACTTCTGGACGTCAGTCCCTCATGGTCTGGGGAACGTTTCCCGGACGAGGCGGAACCGCACTCGCTGATAGGCAGACAACCGGCGTGGAGGCCATCTCGCAATCTCGCATTAAAGAATTGGTGCAGTGGTGGCACTATTTGGGAGACCGGATTCTACGGTTTAACCAGAACATTATTAGGTAATGTAGTCTTCCTCTCGTCCGCTTTTACGAATTTGAGACCGTCGACACTGACGACGTGGTTCGACAGGAGCGCACCCATCCGCTAAGCCTCGAGATACCACCGGACACCACAACGACGGCGAACTTCCCTGCATCACATACAGGTTCGACAGACGGTCTCCGAGGAGTCAACGCTTCACAATGTCCGCACAGACCGGCTAGCGAGATGGGATATATCCTATCGCCACGTTCGACCACAGCAGAACACCTCCAACGGGACTCGAAAGTGCTCTCGATTCGAGATGCGTCGACACACAAGGTTCGCAGGAATCGAATTGAGCATCGGCGTCAAGCAAAGGGAGTTGTCGGAGGACAAGTCATTCGCCTTCGCAACCATCACCCTGCGTCGTATGGGGCGCGTGAAGCAGATCGGCACAATCTCGCGATGATGAGTGAAGGGCGTTTGGAGGAAACGACGTTCTGATGATCGCACACGAGCAAACGGACACTCTTCCAGCGGGCTTCCGTCTAGAAGCTTAGCGCTCGGCGCAAAGGGAGTGTTCCTCATCATCATCTTGAGCCTCTCTTCGTCTCCGACCGTCGACCTCAGCTCACGACATGAATTTTTTTTCGCGTTCGAATCGCTTGCCACAAGCTCCCTGATCCAACAGAGGCACCACATCCTTGTCCCAGTTTCCCAACGTGAACTACTGGCGCGGGGCCACCTTCCGTCATCTCACTCACAGGAAACCTGCCACCGTGGATCACGCCGCCTTATACCTTATCTCGACGTCTTCGTCGACGAACCAGCCGGCCAAAACAATACCCATTGCATCACCTCGTTCCGACGAACGCTCGGACGCGGCTGGGTTTGGCGTGAACGCGATCGTTCGAAGTGGGAACGTGTGGTCGTCTCGTTGGAATAGACGACTGGACGCGCTTCCAGGCATACCTCCCATTCCCATCTCAGCGAGGATTCCTCTGACGTAGGACGACGCACTGTACAACTACCACCGGTGGAGGACGCGCCAACAGACCCTTCGGCTCCACATCTATTCCTTTCGGCGGCCCAGGTCGAGGTGACAAATGGTAGGCTACCTGAAATCCGGTCAGCGAGGAATTCATGGAAGCCAACGCTCTTTCGATCCTTTGCTGGGTTATGAACCCGCGGTAGACGCCTCGTGCGGTCAACGACCACGAATGGCTGGCTGGCAAGCGGGGAGTAAGCAAACCTCCTTTGGAAGTGGAAAGATGTTGGAGAATAGCTGCAAGAATGGTGGTCCCCATATCGTTACTACATGACGGCGGCCAAGCCTGGTTCGTGTGCTGAGTACGCGAGCGGCGCACAAGCGGTGATGGCCAGGACACTAGTACGCTACCTTGCTGTCGTGATCTAGTATTAGGCTATAATCGTACATGTCTGCAGGCTTACCACACGTCACGGCGCATCTGAGGCAAGCGCATCGTCCTTCGACCAGCTAGTGAGATATGGCAAAGTTCGAAACGAAGCCATGCGAGCCTCGAGGCGGTGCGACGTGTAGTGATTCACCGTCCCACCGATCTTGAGCAATCTCTCCCTTCCCTCCCTCGGCCAACGCTCTCCCTGGTCAAAGTAACATTGCGTGTCAAGTCACCGAACATGAGAAGTGAATCGACGCCGACTGATACTCGGCCACCCCCCAAACCATCCGCGATACCCCCACGCCGTTCCCTAAGCCCAGATGATGGCCCAGAGCCAAGTCTGGACGAGAGAGTGGAGTCTCTTAAGCTAGGGGTATCTTCGATTCTTACAGTGAGTCCGCTTCCTCAATCGCGGCTTGGTGGTCACTTACCCTGGTCTAGAATACCGAGTGGCCCGCAGATGCGACGGACGCTTCGAAAGGGTTACTCAACGTCATCAATGCCTCGCCAA
>WSTY01000872.1:0-13867 GCA_019633465.1 Tulasnella sp. 417 | reverse complement strand
GTGAAGCAAAATCCAGTATTTGCGAGCGACTCCGGGGTCCCACCGCCGACGAAGATGAAGGTTACACATGTACGCGCGGCGACTTGTCTGGTGTCTTCTCCTTATGGTTACTAACACATCATAAACGCTTGCAACAGATCGCTGCTCACTATAATAGTTTTACTGCCTACTCAGTCTCCACTTCGACGTCTCCCCACGCATCACTCGTCCTTCTCGGCCAGAAAGAAATCAACTCCATGACAAGGGAGCTCATCTTCCCTCAAACGATCTACCCTTCTCTTCTCCAGGAGTCGATCATATCGCTCCAATTAGGCGACTATCATCATGCCGCCCTTGCATCTAACGGGAAGCTGTACACCTGGGGCCAATTTTCGGACGGCGCGTTGGGGCTGGGCGATCCTCTCAAACTTCCAGTGGGCGCTCCAGGCGGGTACGCCAGGCAACAAGACCTCACCGCCGCGCAAGATGGGAGACATTGGATTACCCCACAGAGCGCAGCGGTCCCCTCTGAAGTGCGGTTCGACCACCTTATCAAGAACAAGGACGACGCCCAACCGGGAGAACGGAAGCCAAGCAAGAAGTTCGTCGTGAGCGTCGCCGCTTCGGGCTGGCACACCGGAGCTTTGATTATCGACTTAGATGGAGATACGACCGAGGAGAACGATGGCCTCAAAGGGAAGAACGTCGTGACGAACGAGGACCGCCAGGTTTTCAATTCGTGGCAACCGCCCGTTGCTCGACCCATGCCTGGGGACTGGCCTCATCCACTTCCTTCGACCGGCATACCGCACGCGTCAAACCAACCGCCCACCGAACACGGCCCTCATGACCCCTACTCGACTTTTGAATCCCCCGGTTTCAACCCTCACCCCTCGGGCAACCCGTCGTCGTCGTCATCTTCGAGCGGGCACCACAACCCGTTGCCGGGGCCGCCGTATTCGACTCAAGGACCCAACCGGCCCATTGGGCATGGCCCCGTGGTTCAGCAGGATGGTGCGGGAGGTGGTCCCACGTTCACACCGAGATTTGGACTTGCTGCCGAGAGAGGGAGAGGAGGGCTGAGAGGGCATACCAGTCGGTTACCTCCAGGCTTGGCCACGTTTATGCCTCAGCATCCGCCTGCTCCTCCCATGCCGGACCACCACCCAGAGAATAGAGGAAATGAAGAGTAATTTCGTGCTATCTTTGTGAAATACTTGAAATCCGTTTACATGTACATATTGCACCGATAATACACACGAGATTGTGTTAACTACTTAAGGAATCTGCACCCCGTATCCACCCCGACCCTACGAGTCAAAGATGTAGGAGTAGCCGAATTCCCCTCGAACAACTCCATACCCAACAATTTTACCGATTTCTGCGTATTGAGTGGGTGTTAGGTCAACCCGCCCCACGTCGAGCGTGGTCAGGGAACATGGCGCGCCTCTGGCCCGCCCACCTGCACGATTATTCCACATGCCCGAACCGTATCGAGCCTTGACCAATTGAACCACTTGCCCTCCCGAGGTATTAGATGGTAGGACTAACTTTTGTAGATTGGGAAATGGCCACTTCTTTCGCCCAGATTCCGTCAAGGGAGCCGACAGAAATCGGAAGAGGTCGCGTCGGTAATTTCCTCGACGCTCTTCAGTCGAAAGCTCGACAACCCGATCCAACGAGCTCAATATCTCGCAGAAGTCGCCCCATTCAATCTCCGGAACTTGTGGAATGCAGAGCCTTATCGGGGTATGGGATATCGAATGGTGAATTATATTTCGGAGGAAGATATAAAGAGCATGAGCGGAAGAATTGTGATCGATGCTAATTTCAATGTGAGGATGTGGATCCGAGTGGTTTAGTGGCGTTCGAATGTTAACCGAGCGTTGGCTCAGAGATATGTCCACTGCACTAGCGTGATTGATGCTAGAGTGGATCATGGGAAGGAAGTGGGGGATACATTTGATAAATTGCCAGGAGCTATCTCCCCCGCCATCGTGTCCCGGAAGAATCGTCAATTGCTGTAGGGCTGGAGCTTGGATGCGGGTGAGGATTGCCTGAATCACAGGAGGCGACACCCCGGAAAGAGAGAGCGTTTCAAGGAAATTCAAGGCGAATGTGCCGAGCCCATCCTCTCCTTGGGAGACAGGCATCTGCAGGAACTGCAGACGTAGTGTTTGGAGATAGGGGGCTGATTTAATTGTCATGAGTACATCTTTTAGTGTTAGCTGACCAGACGGGGTTGTAGAGATATTTAGGTGTTGTAGGTCAGGGTATTGTCCCGGAGACGACATGAAGGATAGACCGGATAAACAGACGGTCCGGAGATTCGATGCTTGCCCTGCGAATAGGATGATGCTTTCTTGCTGAGGGTACTCATCTATATTGATATCCACCATTTTGATAAGTGGTGCGGGTCTTTCGAGCCCTTCCAAGATTTCTGAGTCTGCTTGACTCAGTCGAATCAGCGCAGAGCGCCATCGATGAATCTCGCGAAAGACTATTATCAAGAATGCCTTTATAGTGGTCCAAAGCTCTTCTGCTTGAAGGTAAGCGGCGCTGAAACCACTATCTGCTTGTTGATCCGCAACACCGCAGCATTTAATAACGAGAGAGCTTTGACTAGATCGTTGAAGGATGTGGGGAATAAGATATTTGGGGGTGGTGGATTCCAGCACCGTCCAAAGACTGGGCGTCTCTTTGATGGTCATGCTCCATTTGAGGCATACGCAGGCGAGCTTGTGCAGCTTTTGGATGTGCGGGACTTCGGAAATATCCAGCTCGGGAGTGTATATTGATTCCTCAAATATGGTGACTAGAATTTCTGTTGGAAGCCGGTTGATGGGAGAGACCGAATTTGTGGTCTTGTCCAACTGTCGTTCAACTACCGCGGACTGGGACATGACGCCTTACTAGAAGCGTGCGATGAACAAGTCCCCTAGTCCACCCAAGCATGAGCATTCAATCGACGCAGAGTTCGTAGAAAATACCTTGACCGGATATACTTTCCTTTCTTGCGGTAGTTAGTTGTGCTCGTTTGTTGATTCTATTTGCTGTGGAGGGAGGGTAGAGGTGGGGTCAGGAGAGCGGAGGCATTCGAGTTCGCCGGGTGGTGTGAGAATGAACTGGTGCAGCGAAAGGATGACTTAATAGTAGTAGCCGATCCCCAAATTCTGTTAAAAGCGGAATATAATGGGACACGCGCACTGGCGAGAAGAGGGGAATCGATTAGATTAAGATGGAGAGAATACAACGACAGACATACCTGGCGAGAAGAGGGGAATCGATAGAGATCCTCTTCTCGCCCTAACTACGATATATAAGGGGAGCCCGAGCAAACACTGACACACCGTCTACTACCATGTTCCTAATTACACTTTAACAAATTCCACAACAAAGACTTGACACTCTCCTCCGGTCTAACTCGAATGGCCAGGACCGGGCAGCAATTTGAACGCATCTAAGGAGTCTGGATCAGTTTGGAGGGCAGAAGGCGAAGGCGTCGTTCGTTGCAACTCTCTCACCATCGTCGTTCCTCCCCTTAATCTTAGCTCCGCCGATCCTGGAGTTGGAAGCTTCGAAGGTACCGTGGACATGTCTGAAAAAGTCGTCGAAGCGTATAACTCGGATCAAGGTCTTAGGCTCGTCCGAATTGGTGCTTGCCCTAATTTCCTCGTCGGCTTGACCAACAAAGACCACGTTCTGTCCATTGATCTGAGTGGTGGTGGAGAGAGGGTGCCTCAGGGGAGAGATTGGTTATGACACCAATGGAGAACTGGTTGACGACCTAGCTACGAGTTGCCCCCTTCCATCAAAACCTCAGCACGAGCACAACTAACCGTTTTGAATTCGTCTAATAGCTCTCTCAGTATGGTGAGGTTGGCCAGTTGAAGCAAATCCTCTAGAGTTTCACCGTCAATGAAGATGAAGGTTACACATGTACGCCACGATCTGCTTGGTGTCGTCTCCTCCATGGTTACTGACATCAGACACCTCCAAAACGTTTTCAACATATTACTGCTCACTATAATAGTTTTACGGCGTGCTCAGTCTCCACGTCGACGTCCGCCCACGCATCACTCGTCCTCCTCGGCCAGAAAGAGATCAACTCCATAACAAGAGAGCTCACATCCCCTCAAACGATTTACCCTTCCCAGCTTCAAGAGTCAATCATATCGCTCCAACTGGGCGACTATCACCAGGGCCAATGTTCGGACTGCGCATTGGGGTTGGGCCATCCCCTCAAGCTTCCAATGGCCGCTGCAGGCGGGTGCGCCCAGCAACAAGACCTCACCACCGCGCAAGATGAAAGACATTGGACTACCCCACAGATCGCAGCGGTACCCTCTGAAGTGGCGTTCGACCATCTTATCAAGAACAAGGACAATGTTTAACCCGGAGAACGGAAACCAAGCAAGAAGTTTGTCGTGAGCGTCGCCGCTTCGGGCAGGCACACTAGAGCTTTGATTATCGACCTAGATGGAGATACGGCCAAGGAGAACGCTAGTCTCAAAGGGAAGAACGTCGTGACGAACGAGGACCGCCAGGTTTTCAATTCGTGGCAACCGCCCGTTGCCCGACCCATGCCTGGGGACTGGCCTCACCACTGGCGTCCCGTACGCCTTAAATCAACAGCCCGCCGAACACGGCTCTCATAATCCTAACACGGCTGTTGAATCCCCCAGTTTCAAGCCTCACGCCTCGGGCAACCCTTCGTCGTCGCTATCTTCGAGCGGGCACCACCCGTTGCCGGGACCGCCGTATTCGACTCAAGGACCAAACCAGCCCATTGGGCATGTCCCCATGGTTCAACGGGATGTTGAGGGAGGTGGCCCCACGTTGGCACCGAGATTTAGACTTGCTTTTGAGAAGGGGAGAGGAGGGCTGAGAGGACATACGAGTCGGGTACCTCCAGGCCTGGCCACGTTTATGCCTCAGCACCCGCCTGCTCCTCCCATGCCGGACCACCACCCAGAGAATAGAGGGAATGAAGAGTTATTTCCCACTATCTTTGTGAAATACTTGAAATCCGTTTACATATATACATATTGCACCGATAATACAGACGAGGTTGTGTTAGCCACTGCAGGAATCTCCACCCTGTCTCCACCCTGTCTCCACCCTGATCCTACGAATTCAAGACCTGGGAGTACGACTTCCATGGAATAACTGCGCGGTTGACAATTTTCCTGATTTCCCTAAATTGCTCTGCTGTCAGATGTATCTTCCCCACATCAAGTCTGGTCAGGGAATATGGCATGCCTTCGTCCCGCCCACCTGCAGGATTCCCCGAGATGTCAGAACCGTACCGTGCCTTGACCAATTCCATCACTCTCTCTACTGATGCATTAGACGGTATGAATAATTGTTGTAGATTGGGGAATGGCCATTTCTGTCGTCCACCTGCATCCGAGGGAGTCGATAGGAATCGGAATAGGTCGCGCTGGTACTCCCCTGGAAGGTCTTCCATTGAAAGCTCAGCGACCCCGTCCAACGAGCTCAACATCCCACTCAAGTTGCTCCATTCAACCTCCGGAACTTGTGTAATATGGAGCCTTATCGGGGTGGGGGATCCGGGGCCGCAAAGTATATTTCGGAGGAAAATTTGAAGAGTATGAGCGGAGGAATTGTGATCGATGCTGATATCGATTTGAGGGCGTGGTTCCGGATGGCTTACTGGCGTCCGAATGTTGGCCGAGGTACGACGCAGGAATAGGTCCACAGCACGAGCACGATTGATGATAGAGTGGATCATGGGAAGGAAGTGGGGAATACGATCGATAAATTGGCCGGAACCGGTGCCTCCGTCATCGCGTCCTGGAGAAATTGTCAAATGCTGTAAGACCGGAGCTTGGATGTGGATGAGAATCGCCTCAATGACTGAAGGTGACACTTCACAGAGAGATAGCGTTTCGAGGCAATTCACGCTGACTGTTGGGAGGTTAGCTTCCTCTTGCGCGACCGGCATCCGCAAGGATTCCAGACATAATGTCCGGAGACGAGGAGATGATCCAATCGTAATCAGTATGTATTCTAGGGCCGGTTGACTGGACGGAGTCGCGGAGATGTCGAGATGCTGTAGGCCACGGAATTGTCCCTGAGACCAGGTGAAGGGTAGACCCGCCAAACGGACGCTTTGGAGATTCGACGCGCTCCCCGCGAACAGGTTGACGTTTGGTTGCTGAGGGCACTCTTGTATATCGATATCCACCATCTCGATGAGTGGTGCATGCTTTCCGAGTCCTTCGACGATATCTGCGTCTCCATGACTGAGTCGAATTAGCGCAGAGCGCCATCGATGAATTTCGACAAATGTCATCATCAGAAATGACTTGATGTTGTTCCAAAGCCCCTCCAAGTTAGCCTTGCTGAAAACACTATTTGCCCGTCGATCCGCGACAAAACAGCATTTAATAACTAGAGGGCTTTGCCTAGACCGTTGAAGGATATACGGAATAAGCTCTTTCGGCGCGTTGGATTCCAGCACTGTCCAAAAGCTGGACGTCTCCTCGATGACTTTGTTCCATCTGGGGCATACGCGGGCGAGCCTGTGCAGCTTTTGGATGTGCGGGATTTCGGAAAAAGCCAGCTCGGGGGTGTAGATTGATTCCTCAAATATGGTGACTAGAATTTCGGTTGGAAGGCAGTCGATGGGAAGGACCGAAATTGTGTTTTGCTCCAAACGTTGCTGAGCGACGGCAGGCTGGGACATAACGCCTTGAAATGTGTTGAGTCGACAAGCAACCCTAGGCCGTTCAGGAATGAGCATCCAATCAATATCGAGTTCGCCGGAAATACCTTGACTTCGTAGAATTCCCTTTCTTGCGGTAAGTTGTTGCGATCGTTTGTTGATTCGATCTGCTGTGGAAGAAGAGCCTAATGTGGTGAGGGACGTAATTTGAGCTCGCTGGCAGTGTGAGAAAGAACCCGCGCCGCGGTGACGTACAATTGTAGTAGCTGATCCCAAAATTCCTATATATAACAAAGACTTGATATCCTCGGCCCTTTTGAATCGAATGTTTAGGACGGGGTAGGAATCTGAATGCGTCTAACGAGTCCCTGGACGAGTCGACCGCCATCGAATTGACGTCGGGGACGTCGTTCTTTGCACCTCTCCCAGCCTCGTCATCCCTCTCCTTGTCCTTCCACCAATCCCGGACGACGTCCCCGATCTCAGCTCCGTCAACCCCCCAAGTCGAAGCTGATAGTGTTCTGCCCATAAGCTTAAAGGCTGGCGGAGAGGGGGCGCAACCGGGAAGGGAGTGGTGGGAGCAATAGAGTACTCGCCGAAGACACCGCGGGGTCTACGTGAGTTGCCCCCTTCCACAAAACCCTACGCGAGCCAAAGCTGGAGTCGTTGTATTTTTTCAAATCCCACGTTTGGCTTGATATTTGGACTTGCTGTCGAGAGAGGGAGGGCTGCGAGGGAGTACTAGTCAGATATATACATGAAGGTTTGGCCACGTTTATGCCCCAGCCCAGCAGTCACTTGCTCCTCCCGTGCCAGAGAGTCACCCAAAGAATAGAAGAAGTAAAGCATAACACTATGATATCTTTATGAAATACCTGAAGTTCGTTTACATGCATACATATTGCACCGATAATACAGACGAGATTGCGCCGACTGTTTAAATCCATAATTTGCACCCCGACTCCACCATCATCCTACGAGTCAAATATGTAGGAGTAGCCGACTTCCCCTCGAACAACCGCATACCCCACAGTGGTACTGATTTCGTTATATTGTTCCTGCGTCAAATAAACCTTCCCCACGTCAAGCGTGGTCGGGGAACAGGGGATCCCTTCGTCCAGCCCACCTGCACCACTCCGATCCAGGCTACCCGAATCATACCGTCCCTTGACGAATTCAACTATTTGTTCGCCCATAGTGTTAAACGGTAAGACCAACTTTTTTAGATAGGGGAATGGCCACTTCAAGTGGGAGTTCCCTCGTCCAGACGCATCCGAGGGAGTAGACAGGAATCGGAAGAGGTCGTGTTGGTGATCTCCTCGAAGGTCTTCAACTGAAAGCTCGACGACCCCGTCCAACGAGCTCAACATCTTGCCCAAGTCACTCCATTCGATTTCCGGAACTTGTGCAATACTGAGCCTTATCGGGGTACGGGATGCCGAACCGTGAATTATATTTCGGAGGAAAATCTGAAGAGTATGAGCGGAAGAATTGTGATCGATGGTAATATCTATCCGAGGGTTTCCCGACGTTCGAATGCTGATTGAGCTGTGACGCAGGGTCAGTTCCACATTATTAGCATTATTGATGCTAGAGTGGATCATGGGAAGGAAATGGGGGATACGATCAATGAATTGACCGGAGGTATTGCTCCCGTCATCCCATCGCGAGAGAATTGCCAAATGTTGTAGGATTGGCGCTCGGATACGGATGAGAATCGCCTGGGTGACAGAAGATGACGCCCTGTAAAGAGTCAGCGTTTCGAGGGAATCTAGCTTGATTGCTCCAAGGTTATCCTCCCCTTGAGAGGCTGGCATCCGCAGGGATTCCAGACATAGGTTGCGGAGATGGGGAGATGATTCAATTGTCATCAGCACATCCGCTAGTGCTGGCTGACTGGACGGGGTCGTGGAGATGTATAGATTGTGTAGGTCGCTGAACTGTCCCTGAGACCAGATGAAGGGGACACCGCATAAACGGACACTTCGGAGATTCGATGCGCGCCCGTCGAATAGGTTAATGTTTGCCTGTTGGGGGCACTCATGTATATCGATATCTACCATCTCGATAAGTGGTGCAGGTTTTTCTAGTCCTTCGAGGATTTCTGAGTCTGCTTGACTAAGTCGAATCAGCGCGGAGCGCCATCGATGAATTTCAAGCAAGGCTATCATCAAAAACGACTTGATATCGTCCCAGAGCCCTCGTGCTCCCCCGTAAGCCTTGCTGAGAAGGCCACCTGCTTGTCGACCGGCAACAATGCAGCATTTGATAACTAGGGGGCTTTGTCTAGACCGTTGAAGAATGTGGGGAACAAGCTCTCTTGGGGTGGTGGATTCTAGCACCGTCCAAAGACTGGGCGTCTCCTTGACGGCCCTGTTCCATTTGAGGCATACGCAGGCGAGCTTGTGCAGCTTTTGGACGTGGGGGATTAGTGACAGAGATAGCTCGGGGGTATAGATTGATTCCTCAAATATAGTGACTAGAATTTCTGTTGGAATCCGGTTGATGGGAAGGACCAAATTTGTGTTCTGGTCCAAGTCTCGCTGAACGAGGGCAGGCTGGGACATGACGCCCTTGAAACCTGCGATGGACAAACAACCTTAGCCCATTCAAGAATGAGTCGGAGTATTCGACCAATACAGCGTTCGTGGGTAATACCTTGACCTGATAATTTCCTTTCTTGCGGTAAGCTATTGCGATCGCTTATTGGCTCGAGTCACTGTGGAGGGAGGGTCTGAGAGGGTCTGAGGCGGTGTGGATGTCTCCGAGCTCGCCGGGTAGTGTGAGAAATTACCCGGTACCCTCCCGTGGTGCACGCGCTTGCCAATGATAGTTAGCTAATACCAAAATCCTACATACAACAAGGGTTTGGTACCTTCCCCCGTCTAACTCGAATGGTCAAGGCGGTGTAGTAGTCCCAATGCATCTTACGAGCCCTTGGATGCCTCCATAAGGCGACCACCATTAACATTAAGGGCGAGGACGTTATTCCTAGCACCTATCTCGCTGTCGTTGTCCCTCCATTTTTCTGCCAATTACAGACGTCCTGCTCAATCTCAGCTCCGCTGATCTCGCAAGTGGAAGTTTCGAAGTCACCGTGGCAGTATCCGGAAGGGTCGTCCAAGCCGTCAATGTCTTAAGCCCGTCAGGATTGGAGCTGGCGCTGACTTCATCGTCGGCCTAAATAACAAGGTTCACGTTCTGTCCATTAATTTTAAGGGCGGCAGAGAGAGCGCGCTGCAGGGAAGAGGTGTTTGAGAGAGTAATGGAGAACTCATCGACGACCTAGCTGGATGTGGCGCGCCATATCCCCTTCGAAAGCCTCGGTGCACGTGAGCTCGTTGTCCGCCCTCAGGCGGCTAACTCCGAGTCAAAATAAACAACTCGCTTAGGTTTCTCCCCTCTCACTCCTTTTTGTCCCATAATCCACGCTCTAAACTGCATTCATACGATGGAAGAAAACTCGACGTCATCATTGCTTACACTCGACGAATTTTCAACTTCCGATATCCACAAAGACGCGGTGTCGCTTCCCAAGGCTGTTGACGCCACCGTCACAGTTATTTTGGATGACCCCACCAAAACTATAAGCAGCTCTGAAATCTCAGAGATTCTTGATGCTGAGCAAGTTGCCTTGGATGAGCCTTCAAGCGTCACGGGTATGCTAAGACCTCTTTTCCTCCAAGACACCTTGTTGTTCTCCAAGATACAGAAAAACCTGGACATTATTGGATCAGGCCAAGCGATCGCACGACTCGAGAGCAGTTCCGTTCTAAACTTTTGACTCGCATCCCAGACCATATGACTTGGCGCGAAGTTGGGGCAAACAGCAAAGATGTTGAAGAACGAGCCCGGCTCGAGGCGGTGCTGGATCGGAAGGATCAGGAGGGAAAAGAAGGTACGAGCTTGATCACATCGAATCCGTTTAGCAACACGAAATATTTATTGTCTCGCTTTCTCATCCCTGCATCTGACCTTGACGTGCCGAAACAAGGTGCCGGAAGTAGACCAAACGCGTACACGACGCGTTCCCTCCCCCAACGACAGCCGCTTTTCTCCTTAATACACGAAGCTACAGCCAACAATTCACTGATTCAATATCCAGCAGTTGGTCCGGTCTTCTCAACACTACCGCACGAACTGTTCTTAAACGTTATAGAGCGATGTCTCGAAGAATATTCAACTTCGGCGTTCGACTTTAATGCGAGGCTGACCCGCCTTCGAGAGGTTTCTCGTTCTTGGTGCAGGGTGATAGAAGGCGCGAAGCACCTATGGTTCTGGGCGACCTCTCAGACCTCGCTACACTTTCTTCACAGGAACCTTGCGCTATCTCACCCCCTCCTCCTGTCCGTGGAGTATATTCCGAAAAGGGTTGATTTGGAAGAGCTTGTTTCGAGCCACCAACACCTTAAGCACTTTCTAGAGACCGTCTGCCCCCCAATACCCCGCTGGAAGACCGCAGATCTCCGAATTCCTCCGCTATCGTACGGTATTCTGCAAGATCATCTCTCGCAGGAAGCGCCACGACTTCAAGCTCTCTCTATCGCGATGGAGGGAGGTTTGCCCTTGAACACGCTGCTTCTTGGAATGTCCCCTTGGACGACTCTGACGTCATCTAACATAAGTCTCTTTTCAAACCAAGCGCGACGTCTACGAACGATAACTCTACGGGGTATTCCGGGCCTCTGGAGCTCGATCCCATTCACCGACCTTGCGGAGCTCACGATTATTGAGCAAACTCAACTTACGGTCGACGGGCTTCTCTCTTGCCTCCACCTGTCACCAAATTTAGAAAAACTCCACCTCGCAGACATTGAATTCCTGAACGCGGTACCTCCAAGCCATTCCATCCCCATTAACCTCCCAAAACTCAAACTCCTTTGTCTTGTCGAGCGTGCGCAACCAGCAGCTTTATCGAACCTGTTCCTTGCGATAAATTCTCCAGTCTGCGCTAGCCTGGAACTTGACCTCGATCAAGACTTCCATGGATTCACTACAAACCACCAAACGTCTAATCTCGCTGCAGAGAAAATGGCTTCCGTTATCCAAAACACAGTTGGTCTCGGCCTTGCGACGCTTGGAATAAATCCAGGAATCCTTCTATGGTCTGCTAGAGGGGAGGGATGCGGATTTAACATCGTTCTCAAAGGCACAACTCTGACTCACCTGGCAGAAACCTGTTCGTTCGTCAGAAACACGCTCCTTATCTCCGGGTCCCTGCGGGTTGCGCTCGACGTTGGAAGCTGTTTATCGGGTGCCGACTCGAACACTAACTTCTTCATAATTCAAGATGTTCCACTCCCCGCATTGGAGCCCCAATTATTCTTCAATATTAATCCAGTGGAACTAAAGGCCGACGTCGTCGACGGGGCTCTTTCTGCCTTTGCAAATTTTGTTGCCCCTCCTGGACCTTGGCTCTGGCCAAACCTCACGACTATTCATCTCCGTTCGAAGGAAACATTCTTGGTCGACGAAAACGCCCAACAGCTCGAGCTGGAGGCGTTTGTAGCTCAGGTCTCGAAATCGTACTATGCTTGGCTCCCATCCTCAGAGGCGGCAGATGCAAATAGGAAACAGCTCAAGTTGATCCTATATGGACGCTTCCACATTTCCATGGAAGCGAGAGCAGCTTTACTTCGGGATCCGCATGAGATCGCAGGGATTAGCCTTGACTTTACGCAAGGACAGTTAGTTCTTCAGGGCGAAGATAACAACTATTAGTACGCGCTATATCAACGGGGAATGCTTTTTGTACATAATGTGATAGGCTAGCCTGGGCCTCTTGGCCACAATAGATGTATATTTGGGGAACAAATAATCGTGGCGGTTGTCTATGCATTTGATTCGTGCCGCGGTGCCTTTTGCATCTCATCGGCTTGGAGTTCCTCCAATAGAATATGATAGCGGCCAATCCGAGTGGGCAACTCTTTTAAGAGTTCCTCGCGCGACGCGAGGTCGCAACTCCTCCCTTGTACTCTGCCTCCTCTGCCTCCTCTTTGTTTGACTAATTGGACCAGGAGGTCGGGATCGGCCTCTATATGTGATGTCAGCGCAGTCAACCTTGGGAAGGGCCACCTTTTAACTCCATCATCCACCCATCCAGAGCCCATAAGGTGAAGCAACTCGTCAAACCCTCCATTCATGGGCCATGGCCTTAACTCGATGGTCGTCACCGATTTCAGCCTTTCGAAGAGGCCTCGGAATTCCGCTAGCGAGAACCGGGGAACAGCTTCGACCTGAAGGCGTATTGGAGGTCTGTGAGGTGGATCGACGATAAAATGCGGAAGGCAGGCCTCGAACGATTCTACGTTCGAGTGGTGGGGTAGTCTGATCCAGAAGTGGCCTGTGGAATCGGGATCATCCGTGCTAGTGCGGAGATCAATGTATTGAAGTTGAAGGATGATCTCTACTTGTCTTGCATTACGGAGGCAAGACTGGATTGAAGTCGAGAAATGATGGATGGAGACGTCAATGAAATAGAATGGGTCATTGCCAGCTCTCTGGCCGTGGGGTACGACCATTAAGGTTTTGAGCCCAGGAGCGTCGATGCTGGAGAGGATGATCTGAGTGTGTAAGTAAGAAAATGACGTGATGGACAGTTTCTTGAGGCTTCTTAGAGGTGCCGGGCGGGGATTCCTCATTAACGAATTAGAGGAGAAAACGATATCGCGCAGAGTGAGGGTTTGGAGTTTCGGCGAGGCATGGATAGCGGTCAGAAGCTCGGTAAGAGTTGGGCCGTTCTCCCGGATTCGACCCATCTCCAGATCCGTCAGGTTTTGGAATAATCCTTGGTTTTGAGGCCATGTGAGCGGCAATCCTGAGACCCGTAGTTGTCTGAGCCTTGGCGCTTCTCCTCTGAAAAGGTTAACGGCTCCATCCGCCCACGGCAATTCTATGTGAATGTTAAATTCTTCAAGGATTGGTGCAGGCGATTCCAAACCCCGGACAATGCTGTGACGACCTTCCACCCCGATATCTACTGATTGCCATCGAATGATCTCCGGGAGGACTTGCTTCGTGATTCGCAACGAGTCGGTCCAAAGGGCTCCAGGCATGCCTTCGTCGCGGTTTCGATGGTATCCGCGGCCTAAGGTAATGGTGAGTGGGCTCTTCTTTGATTGCCTGAGGAGGCAAGACAGCGTTTCATCGGAGACCTTCGGCTCCACTACTGCCCAGAGGGACGGTGTGTTTTGGATG
>WSTY01000871.1:0-13872 GCA_019633465.1 Tulasnella sp. 417 | reverse complement strand
CTGCTCGACTGCCGGCTCTGACCTTCATTCCCCGGCCAGCTATCGGCGACGGCACCTGCGCTCATACCAAACACCATCCACACCAGACCACCCTACGCTCTCGACTTCAGCAACTTCCCAATACCTTGTAATATCTGCTGCTATCAGAGGCGACGTTGGGACTTGCACGAGCGAGGCAGCCTGCCTGTTCAAAGCTCAGACTTCCAGAACGCGAACCGCCGTAGCCCGGGCTTACACGCGCTCAATCCTTGCGACCTCCCGTTACTCTCACCGCTCCGCCTCCTAGGGTCTGAGGGGAAAACGAGAGGTGGTCGCGCTGGGTTACCATAGATGTTCTGGGACCAGAGGAGACCTCACTGACTGCGGCAAGGGGGCTTCGCCACACTCTTCATACCCTCCAGCTCCCGGCACGTGCGGCCCTCGCTTTCTCCGACGGAAAAGACGACCGAAAACTCTTTCCGAACGCCCAAACTGCCAAATAGGATGTCGAGCAGGTTATCCGCGTCCTCCGGACAGCCAACAACGGGGCATTCCGAGTTTAGATGGTGACCTCTCAACCCCAACCCGCTCGCCACTTCTTCCTCCAGTCCACCAACAAACGATGACATCACATCTGAAACACGCGTTCCTTAACCTGAAGGCGCAGATATTCTAAACCAATGCAACCTCGAACGATAGACTGAGCAACAGAGGACTTTGTCGCTCAAACAGTCCCTCGACGCGGTGAAGACACCCCGGATGTGTCACCTTCGGGTTCGGGTTGAACACCTCGTCTCGGTCACCAATTCAGCCAAGTCCCAAAGAGTTCTTTGACGACGGTCCCTGTTCATTGATGACCAGGTCTCCCTGGCCTCGACCGCTCTCTTGTTTTTTTTTGGGGGGGGGGGGGCGAGGAAGTTGCAGGTGAAGACCCATAGTCATAAGTCGAGCAATTCTGGAAGAGGAAGCAGGGGTTCGAACGTGACCAAGCGAGCGACTTCCCTCGCACGACTTCAAATTTTGCGTGGACGCGCACAAGGTCCGCCGTCGTCCCGGAACTACATTCTCCGAGGGGCCTTCCGACTCCGCAAGGTGGAGCTTGATACACTGTCATGTGCAACTGTCATTTTTGATAAGGGAAACTTGGCTGCACTGTGTCTGGACAGAGGATTTCCAACTTCCGGGACACGTTTTAAGCGAGGGATCGGTTTCCTGGGGAGGGTTATGGATTTGTTGGGCTAGAGGACGTGCCGAAATGGTGGGCACGTCAAGCAAGTCCGTGCCATCTCGCTACTGTGCAATGCTGACCTACAATGTGCTGGCAGGTAAAGATCAAGCTACACCCTTTTTCCCATCCCTTGATCGTGTTCGACTTGGTAGGTCAAAAAGCAGGCGACATAGTCCGACGCTCTTTGTTCACGCTCACCACTAGCAAGGCTCGCCCTGCTTCTGAATATCCTCCAGGAGTTGAGCATTATCTAGTAAATACTTTCATTTAAACTTGCGAATCGTATCCTAGAGGTACATAAATGGGTCTTGGAGAAGTCTGAGTCTAACGACGTCTCGGCCATTGCAAGCGGTTGGACAGACCTTGGCCGCCTTGCATCACGATACGCGGACGGGTGGGTATGTATCTTCGTTCGGCAAAGAGAGCATTTAGCCAAGTGTGAATTCGGAATTTGAGTTATAAGAGAGATGGGTTGGCGTTGGACTCCGCCGGAGAGGGCAGGGCTTGAAGGGACTTTGAGGCTGAGTCGAGTGTACCGCAGCTGGCCGCCCGGTAGTAGGATCGTGCTGGACACCAGGCCCACACATCGTGGATCAGCCGTATCCCAGAGCTGAATACCTTATAGTGAGTGGAATCTAAATACCGACTGTGTGACATCGAAGGAAGTTAGGTGGGATGGACTGTTCAGGCACAAGAATGACGTCACACCATCCCCCGGCCAAAGACTACCCGAAACCGAGTTGGGAGCCGAAAGGACCTTCTAGATATGCATACGGATATCGGTCTAGCTTGCAAACTGCGTGCCTGAGCGGCTGAGAGACCCTGACCAGTCAGCATTCCAATTCCTCTCCCAGCCACCTTCTCTCACGTTTGGCTCTCTCAACCATGTACCCAAAATTCTCCGTGGACGCCAAAACCTACTAGTGCACTGCTTCTGCTTTACCACCAAAGTCTACGTGCTGACCCGTCCGCGTGGTCCATTTGCCGCTCTTCCAACCGCAAAACGCGTCAAGCACGGGACGCACGCTACGAGCTAGACTGGACCTACCGCAACTGTCTGGTCGACCTAGAGGACCACGCCGATACCGACTCCGGGGCACATGCGCATATCCCTCTGCACCGTAAGCACTATTCGATAACGAACTAGAACCAGAACGACCTACGAGGGATGCTGAATCGTCTGCTGTCCGGATGTCCCCAACCGAACACCACGATTCAGGCACATAGGCAAGGGAGCGCCTCTCCGCACAACTTCAATGGCTAGGGCGTGTTCCCCACCAACAAACGCCGACGCTGGCATGGAATCAAACGAGAATTTACGGTCGACGATCCCGGAACGACGCCAACCGGGTTCTCTAAATCGTTAACGTGGAGCATGGGCATCGTCATGCAACGCTTGTTTTACAGCCGAAAATCCGCCCCGGGGTCGACGTTTCAAATACATAATTCAGGGACGTCTTCCATGTAGGTATTACTGTCTCGGCAAGAGAACGTGTGCTTACCGGGGAAGGTTTAAGGTCGTGCGGATGCGTCAAGCAAGGCGCACTGTCCCGCTACGGTGCCATGTTGCTCTGTCGCGTGCTTACCGGAAAACCCAAGAGGTTAAGGCCAGCCGACCACAACTGCCTCACTGCTGTAGCTGGGTGCAATTCGGTGAGTGATGGGGTCAAGACCGCTTTTGGATGATCTTGTCGACCTTGAATCCACCCATGATTTCTATGTGAGGGGGGTTCCCAGCGATGGTTCGACTACGACAAACCCATCGTTTACATTAAAATTTAAATTCGGCCGTGATCCCTCGTCATATAGCTCGTGAACTGTGCCCCGTATCATCATTTTTTTTTCGACTGGGTTCAAAGCTGTCTCATCGTAAACTGGCTTCTCCCTGGATAGCCTCCCTTCTCTTCCATCCCTCCCCCTGGGCTGTTTTTATATCGTTCGGATGTACCTTACATGTTGCTCTGCGCGGATTTCGTTCTTGTCGCATCCTCGGAACGTCCAAGCGCTACCCAAAGTACAGAACAGACAGCTAGTACATTATGAGCACCTCCCCTTCGACCCAAAGAGTACAGATTAACTTGTTGACACTTGAGAGTCACGAACCCGGAAAGTAACACGATTCCTCGAGGTAAACCAGGAACTCCAGGGGCCGAAGTCACAACTTGTACCGGGCGTGAAGATCCCATTCTCCGTTATAGTAGCACCAGCGTAAATCGGGATCTCTGTTGCGTCTCTATATGAGCACAGATATTGTGAGCAAGGAGATAAGTACCTCCATCAGTGAATATTTACCTGTATTAATATTGTTCGGGAAACACCCTCTACTATAGCCTTGAAGCTTGCGAAGGTCGCATTTAGCTCTTTTAATTGTCGTTTGAACTTGGCATCTTGCCCACGAGCACTGAAACCACCCCAATCGTGGAGGGTGTTTGCGAGCACATTCAAATGTTGCAAGACTGGGCTGACCAAAGGTACCAATTCAGCATCGTCCTTGTGTGAAGAAGTTGTCAACCCCCCGCTTGTCATAGGCAAATTCGGGGAATGGTCGGGCAACCCTTCAACGTGGTCTCCCAAAGAGAACCCGGAACCAAATTGGGGCGACTCGGGGCTTTCCGTCAACTCTGTAAATAGACGAAGTAGCTCCTCAAACATTTCCTCAAACCCGGTGTCTTCGCTAAATGGTTCTCTCAGTGCGAGGCCACAGGCTTTGATGCTAGACTCACTAGTCTACCGTTTGGCCAGGGGGCCTCTCGCATTTCAGGCGCAGAGCCGTAATCAGCTCCCCTCGAAGATGTCGTCCAGCATCGATCGAATCACTCGACGGATTCTTTGCTCGTATGAGCCCTTCAGAAAAACGCAAAAGCATCGCCGTCACGCCTGCTTCGTTGCTTGAGTCGCCGCTGCTCTCCCCTGCCGCCACCCTAGCCAATTTGAAAATTTTAAACAGATATCGGTTCAGGGTGTCTCGGTCTCGACAATCAGGATTGTTGCTTTCCTCCACCAGTAACTCTAGGCATTGAAGCGTGGTGGAAGGTTTCCTGAGATGTGGAGGTGAGGCAATCAGCTGCAACGACCTCGAGTTGAGAGAGCTAACCTGGTGTATGCTGCATGCAAATTTTTGTGAGTACGGTCGACTACTTTCCACTCCATCATAACCACAGCGATGACCATAGATACGCATCTCCAAGAGGGATTGACCACCCCATCGATGATGAAGTCAAGTGCCAAGTGGCGGTCGACCGGCGGATATTTATCGTTCGGGTCCGCCATGTAACCCAGCCAAGCTGTAATCGTATGTGAGCCCGCATTCTGTATTAAGCCTGATGAAAGGGGTATCTGTAACCAATAGAACTTCAGACCGAGAATATAGGACGATTGGTCATCCGTAAAACGTTCACGAATGCTCGAGGCGGTGGAGAGGTTGATGTGAGTTACTGCGGCTTCGTAGAACCAGTAGGTTGCCGCCGCCAGGTCTTCTCGGTTGCGTCCGCATAGTTGAAGAGTCCGGTTATATGAGCCTTCGCAGAGATATGAAATACGGAAAAAGAATTCATAATCGGTAGCAAGTTGTTGGAGGAGATCCGTGTTTGTGATGCCAAGGATGTTGGAAACGGCGTGAATCTGCGTCCAAGCGTCATCACACAGGACGCAAAACGACGTTTTTTGGGCCATAAAATCAGAATAAAATCTATCTAACAACCGTAAGTATTATTGACAATATTTTACCATTGATAAATATCTTCAATAAAATTCCGTATTTTTTGTGTGATTTTATTTTGTGAAATATCCCTTATCATATCTGAGATATTGTGTTGGGATTTTATTATATATTTTTGGGTGTGAAGCTTGGGTTGTAAGCTAGGTTTTATGAAGGATAAGATTACTTGAAAAACTGAAAAGAAAATCTTCAAAAAAATTTCAAATAAAAGCTCAACGAAAATTCGAGATTTTTTATATAGGTTTTTTCACTCTAAGAAGATCGTTAATAAAACTTTGAATTTTGGGATAGTTTTTAGTAAGAAATAAACCGAGGTACAAATCGAATGGCTGCGGATTGGCGGACTGGCGGGCGGGCGGATTGGCGGATTGGCGGATTGATGGATTGGTGGATTGGAGGATTGGAGGACTGGTGGATTGGCGGATTGGTGTGGGGGATTGGCACATTGGCGGACCGGCGGATTGGCGGATTGGAGGATTGGAGGACTGGCAGATTGGCATGGAGGAGTGGCGGACTGGAGGTGGAGGATTGGTAGACTGGAGGATTGGCGGATTGGCGGATTGGCAGATTGGTAGACTGGAGGATTGGAGGATTGGAGGATTGGAGGATTGGAGGATTGGAGGATTGGAGGACTGGTAGGTTGGCGGATTGGCAGATTACGACTGGTAGATTGCGAGATTCGGCAGTCCTCCAATCCACCAATCCACCAATCCACCAATCCACCAATCCGCCAATCCTCCAATCCGTCAGTCTGCCAATCTTCCAATCTGCCAATCTGCCAATCCGTCAGTCCGCAAATCCGCCAATCCACTAGTCCTCCGATCCTCCGATCCTCCGATCCTCCGATCCTCCAATCCTCCAATCCTCCAATCCGCCAATCCTCCAATCCGTCAGTCCGCCAATCCGCCAATCCGTCAGTCCGCCAATCTGCCAATCCACCAATCCTCCAATCCGTCAGTCCACCAATCTGCCAATCTGCCAATCCACCAGTCCTCCGATCCTCCAATCCACCAATCCGCCAATCCTGCAATCCGTCAGTCCACCAATCCGCCAATCCGCCAATCCGCCAATCCGCCAGTCCGCCAGTCTGCCAATCCTCAGCTGTTCGATTTGTACCTTGGTGTATTCATTACTAAAAACTATCCCAAAATTCTAAGTTTTATTACCAAGTTTATTAGAGTGAAAAAACCTATCTAAAAAATCTCGATTTTTCATTGAGATTTTATTTGAAATTTTCTTGAAGATTTTCTTTTCGGTTTTTCAAGTAATTTTATTCTTCATAAAACCTAACCTAAAACCCGAGCTTCACACCCAGAAATATATAATAAAATCCCAACACAATATCTCAGACATTATGAGGGATATTTCACAAAATAAAATCACACAAAAAATACAGAATTTTATTGAAGATATTTATCGATGGTAAAATATAGTCAATAACACTCACGGTTTTTAGGTAGATTTTATTCTGATTTTATGGCCAATAAAACGTTGTTTTGCGTCCTGTGTCAGACGTACAAATGGCACGCCGAATTGCAGTAATTTGGAGGTTTCCATCGTCTTCCTCTCTCTTGGCCCCCATAAGCTCGAGAGCCTCATCGACCAAGGACCTGAAGGACTTATCAGAAAGGTCTGACCACAACTCTTTTGTCAATGACTCGAACGTGATGTCCTCCCATGGTGGTTCTACATTGCTTGATCCACGAAGACAACAGTCTCGGAGTGCCTGTGCGATCCCAAGCAGGAATCGCAACCCCCATTCAATAGGCTGGAGTAGATCAAGGATGAGTACGAATAAGATGATGGCCGACATCCTTGCCACGCAGATAACCACAGGAATAAAAGGCGACACGGCATGTGAGAGAGGACTTTGAAACGGACAGAACTTGTCCCAAGTCACAAAAATTGCGGTAATGACCAAAATTGCCAGCCCAACGCAGAACAACGCCCCCACAACGTTCGACAGTGTTGTGTGAAGGGTGTTGAGATATATTGTGAGCGAAATGCAGAAGATGATGAGTCCAATCTGAAGGAGAGATGGTAAAAAGTCGTCGAGGACCCATTCGAGTCGCCACCTCTCGGCCCCGAGGAAGCGCTTGAGCTGCTCCCACCTTTGACGCTCGGGCCCACCACCTGTCCGTTTGCGATAGTAGACGAGCCACTGCCGCCCTAGAACGGCTAGGAAGGAAGAGATGATTGCGAATGTTAAGCTGACGGAGAATAGGACATTGACGGTCAAGACTTTGCTGGTGGGCGAGAACGTCTCGGAAGGAAGAGGGCTGGGAGTAGGAAGGGTGTCATTCCTGCCTAATGCGAGGTTGAGAAGAATTGCGTTGTTGTCTCTCAGGAGCGCATTGGTGTCGTCGGCCGGATCGGGGCTCATGAGAGGAATCGTGAGCGCGAGAAAAGCGGTGTTGACTCCGGCGAAGAGACCGGCCTTGTAGGCGTCTCGTCAGTGTCTTGGGCATCGAGAAGGGGCAAGAACGGGACATACGAAGATGAGGAGTCCCTCGAGTTGTTCCTTCAACCCTGAGACCATATTGTCGTCTATCTCTTCGGCGAAAGCATCGTAGTAGTGGTAGAATTTCCCACCATCTTGACCAAACTCTGGAGGAGGGACGGGAACCTCGAAGAGCGCTGGGTTGCGAGAGTCAAAAGCGGCGTCCATAGTGAGGGAGCGGTGTTGTTAGAGGGAGGTGACATGAGACCCGACGCCAATGCCTCTTTATTGCGGTCGGCATGCAGCGGGCACGAGGCAAGGGTATCCGCGAGATCTCCGTATTTCAGCCACCCAATGGGCGCCAATATTGTTCGGCAGACCAAAGGTAGGTTAACCACTTTTCGGTTGATTCCTCCCAAGGAATACACGCCTAATTAGGAAACTCAGGCCACATCCGAATGTGTCATCAAAGAGGAATTTCAATGAGGGACCAAAGCCCCGCGCGACGCTGGCAACGCTCATCGTATATCTATGGTACGTGCTTATCACTAACGGGATCCGGATCGCATTACTCTCATGCCAATTCACTGTACAGGAAGATGGGCGGATGAGAATACAGAAGTTCTTGCAAGCGTCTTGGCAAGGACAGTAACGCTGAGCTCTGTCACATCGAATATGTTACGTTAGCGTTGTTGTGACCAAATCACGCCAGCCGTCCGTGTCGACTTTAAGTAACCTTGGCACGTGTGCCTGACCAGCTGGTAGACCCTGACCACCCAGCATTCCAACTCCCAACTATCGCCGCACAAATACCCCGTCAACGCCATTTCAGAGCCGGCGTACCAAGTGCAAATGTACTGACCCGTCGACGTGCAAGACTTGCCACTCGCGTTCAATCTCAAAACGCGTCAGGTAACAAGTACCGTGCTAGGACATGCGCAACCACCAGCTCGTCCACTCCCAACCACTACTTCCGCCCTCACCAGCACAATCGACGCCCCAGAGAACCCGTTAGACTTTCTGCAACAGGGTCATCGGGATCTGCGCTGAAACTAGCCCCTATACCCTGAAGCAAGTGGAGAGTTCCCCGCCCCCAAAGCGCTACTACCACGATATTGGAGCCGAGGGACTTTACGAGCCCCAAGCTTCCCTCACCAATACTTCAGGTTCGTCTAGGTCAATCGATTTCAGGCAAGCGTATTCAGTAGCTTTGCATAATTTCAGATTCGACCGACGTGTTTGCCGTGGGTTAGGTCACCGCGATAAATCCAGAAGGCGTGATCGCCGCCGGTATGGAACATGAGGAATTCTCCCTCCCTCGTAACGCACCGCAAGAGTGGTCATAACACATTGCTCAATGACGGCTCCGACCTGTGTCTCCGGTCCCAGACACCAACCACGCTCGTCGCACGAAACACCGTCCAAACCAGACTTATCGACTTCAGGAGCCTCCCACCGCAGCTCGTGATCGTATTTCATCCTCGATTGCGATATTTAGTTTGGCGAATGTCGGGACTCGAGCTCCAGTTTCGCGGGTCCGAACCATCCTGTGAATCTCGGGAATGGCCGCGTTTGGGAATTGATGGGCGGATTTGAGGTGGTCGTGATACTGGCCCTGCGACCAGAAGAGGCCTCCTTGGGCAAGGAGGCCTGCCACCTGCCACAAAATTGGCAACCGAACACTCGTCTCACACTCCTCCCACTCCCGAACGCCCTGCTGAACAAGCTGCTGGGGACTTCCTCCCTCCTACCAACAACTGGGCACTCCGAGCTCTGGATGGTCCCCTCGCAAACCGCAATTACTCGCCACTGCATCACTCTTTATACATATAGGAATCCACAAACTTCAGTTCACCGATGGAAACTGAAATCCCGTCTGAACATGGCGTTCCTCAACCGAGAGGGCACACAGATCTCGGCACCAGGCCGACCTTGGGCTCCAGACCTGCCGCCAGAAACTTTGTCCCTGAAACAGCCCCGACGCCGTGAAGACGTCCCATACAGGTGACGCTTTGAGTTCGACTGAACGCCTGATCGTGGTAATCAACGACCCAAGCACCCAAAAGCCTTCAACAGCGAGCTCTACTCATCAACGCAAGGTTTCGCCGCCCGGCCAGCTACCACTGGGGCGCGCGAGGAAACCGCACTGGGTCACCCAGGGCCAGGAGTTGAGCAACTTAGAAGAGCAGCTGGGTTCCGGACGCGAGTAAGCCACTGACTCCCGTGCCGGCCTAGCTCCCTCCAGCAAAAAAGACGACTGAGAACTCTGCTCGAACGCCCAAACTACCGAACAGTATCTCGAACAAGTTATCCGCGACGTCCAGACAACCAACAATGGGGCATTCCAAGTTTCGGTGGTGGCCTCCCAACCCCAACTCGCTCGCCACTCCTTCCTCCAGTCCACCAACAAACGCTGAGATCGCCTCTGCAACCCGCGTTTCTCAGCATGAAGGCGCATATATCTTCAACCAAGGCAACCTCAAGCTGTAGACAGAGCATCAGAGGACTTTGTCACTGGAACAGTCCACGACGCTGTCAAGACGGCCCGGATTAGTCACCTTTGTGTTGGTTGAACACCTCGTCTCGGTCACCAACCCAGCCAAGTACCCAAAGAGCTTTCCAACAACGGTCTCGGTCTATCGACGGCAACGTTTCCCCGCTCGAGCCCGCTCTCGTTTGGGGGAGCGGCCCGAAGAAGCGGCAGGAGAAGGCCCATAGTCAGAAGTCGAGCAAGTTGGAAGAGGAAGCAGGGGTTCTGACGTGACCAAGCGAGCGACTCGCCTCGCACGACTTCAAATTTTACGTGGAATCGCGCAAGGTTCGCCATCGTCCCGGAAGTATTTCGAGGAGGGCCTTCCGAATCTGTAAGGTGGAGCTTGATGCGCCGTCATG
The DNA here is from genome assembly GCA_019633465.1 of Tulasnella sp. 417. NCBI lineage: Eukaryota > Fungi > Basidiomycota > Agaricomycetes > Cantharellales > Tulasnellaceae > Tulasnella > Tulasnella sp. 417. The sequence goes on along the minus strand of WSTY01000871.1, from coordinate 3,615 downwards.
CAACTGTCGTTTTGATAAGGAGAACTCGAGTCCGCCGCGACGTCTCGGGACTCTGGACAGAGGATTTCCAACGTCCAGCACACGCTTCAATCGGGGATCGGTTTTTGCGGGGACCGCTGTGCGTTTGCTAAGCGAGAGGACGTGCTGAATGGTGGGTAACGTCGAGCGAGTCCATGCCATCTCGTTACTACGCAATGCTGACGTACAATGTGCTGGCAAACAAAGTCACAGAAGCATCCAAATGGCACTCTTTTTTCCGTCCCTTGATCGGGCCCGACTTAGGCGAAGAAGTAAGTGACATAGTCGACGTTCCTTCTTCGCGTTTCGCCTTCCGTCACATCTAGGTTCGAGATGGTTCCTGTGATGACCTCACCACATGACACCACAAGAGTCAACACCACACCCCCTGTAACCACAGTCATTCCCACGCCTTCCCCACAATCCCAAGGTTTCGCCCTCGATCACAGGTGATCGTATCGACTCCTCATGGGAGCCTCACACTCACTAGATGCATCAGCGCCTCAAGGATAACACACCGTCATTACACATTCAACCGCATGTACTGTACTAATCTACCTCATGTAATACGGTCATTCGTTTAAGTATAAATAAGTCAGAGGGATGAGGAGGTTTGTTCCTCATTCCGCCTCTTGTCTATTCCAATCCAATAGTCCCTTCGACCATCGTGCTAGAGTGATTACGATCGCCTAGTGACCTCTCTCTGTTAACCATAGTCCAAAGTCCAAGCCCATTGTGCTTGAAGAGCTCGTCGCTCTCCCTTGTACCCTTGCCCTAGTCTAAGCTCTTGACAGTTCTGGAGTAACTCTCAAAACTGACCGGCTCATCCTCTTGAACAAATACCCAGATTCTGACACCCACTGCTTCGTTTACGATGGCTCCGAACTCCTCGCCATCTCCCGTCTTCGGTTTCTCTTTCTTCTCAACGAAAGAAGCGCTTCCAAAACACCTTGAAACCCTTCCCATATGGACATTCTTTATTTTTTCGGTTTTTGGATGGGTCGTGTTACTCTGGTCCGGATGAATTGGAGCTTACAGCTGTTTTCAGAACAATAGGCACTCCCACGTTCTACTGCCTACCAACCCCCTCAGCAGCAACCGCCTCTAATTCACCCAATATTCAAGATATGATGATAACATTGTTGCAGTAGTATTTCAATATTATTTATGGTACATTAGTGTTCTTGAAAGGCATTTCTAAGTAAAAAAATGGGAGAATTGCACCTTAGGAACCGACTTGAGGATAAATCGTATCGGAAACACGGAAAAGCTGAGATAGAGGCGAGAAATTTGACGCAGCAGAAGATAAAATGCATTAGTACTTGCATGCGGCACGCGGCAACGAGACGCTGAGAAATGACTGAATTCCGATGCCCGTAGCCTGCCCGGGAGCCACTCCGGATCTCTTCAGCGAGAATTCCCCATTTATCTCAAGAACCCAGATATATACAACGGAAATCATCTAGAATTTTATTTTTGCTTGACTAGGTATGGCTTTTCCGCCGCGATTCTAGCTGGGTGTTGAGGTATGCGATAGAGACCGGTTGACGTGAATTCCGGAGCGATTGGCTGGGGTTGTCTCTAGGATCTCTGCCCCCAACTGTCACAAGCATGCCAAGCCTCATTCTGCTACCAGAATAATATATTAAGCTACCTCACAATTATTTGTAGTGTTACAATAATATTTGGTTGTTTTCCTGACAGGGGCACCGGTGATGTTCGCTTGTGGGGTTGAGGGAGCAAGAATTCAGTCATTTCTCCGCCAATCGTTGCCGCATTCTGCATAATGGCTCTCATACCCTTTTGCTCCTTTTATGTCCAAGGTCTCACTTCTATCTCAACTTTCTTGTGTTTCTGGCACAATTTACTGCAAATTCAGACTACCGGGTGTAATTCTCTCATTTTATCCATAAGAACATTCTAAGAGCGCTCATGTGCTTTAATTACTCTTTAAATACCATCAACAATTTTTTGGCCTTCGATATTGAATATTGGGCGAATTGGGGGCTGTTGCTGCTGAGGGGGTTGGTAGGCAGTAGAACGTGGGAGTGCCTATTGTTATGAAAACAGCTGTAATTGACGTCTTATCGCAATTTCTCCCCCCCCCCCCCCCGGGACGAAGCCCGCTGGGCTAGTCCTAGATGATAGACCTCTCCGCATATCGAACGACACCATTCCAAGTTACGTTGATCAAGTCTAGCCGCGAGCTCCACTAGCCCAAGGTCAACGCTACGGGTTTTATTACCGTTCTGGCTCAGCCGTAAGCTCTGCAACGCGAACCGCGCACGAAACAGTGTCGGAACCTCCCGTCCCCAAAATTTCACCATCCTGCCCATGCTCTGGTATCGGCTTCCTCTTCCAGTTCCCCGAGGCGGTCACGAGAAACCCGTCGAAGGGCAGAGGGCGTAGTTATTTCTGACTGCTTCGATCCATTTCCAAGGGCAGCACATTTTCGTGGTTCGACAAGAGGATGTCTTGAATTGGGTTGCTCGCCAACCCCTATCCACCCGCCTCGTAAAATCAAAACGCCGTGCTTCTACGTCCCACGGTTAGTGTGATATCTCGGAGTAGCCAATCAGTTGCCTTCGCTGACCTCAGGCTTGCTTGTGAACCCACCGACGCACCGAGCTGAGATGATGCCATATATCACCAATAATACATGCGCGAATCGTAAAATAAGATATGGCCACGCCTCGGCGCGGGTTACCCATAACCTCAGGCAGGGTGGATAACATACTTTAAGCGGTTTATTATAATTACGCTATGAGACAACGGTAAAACTGTTATTAGCAAGACACTGTCGGTGCCCCGTCCAGAGAGCCAAAGTCACAAACATCCAACTCTCAGATTCAAAAATCAGCCAGGCGTGAAGGTAGGCTTGATTCATACTTGAAATGGACTCAACAGTGGAGGGAAACGAAGACTTTAGGGTAGCGAAGCTGAGGATTGGTCAATTGCAGGAGGGGACCCGGGTGAGATGTTATTCTCGGCGTTTGTTGAAGTTGGTAGAGTGGACGGTGGTAGATTGGTGGACGATCCCTCCGCTTTCTGAATGTTTTTAAGAGCTTAGTCGAGGTGCGCATGCCACGTACATATTCGATCTGCTCTGAAACTGAAGCCACATCTCCAACCAGTGTACTTGTAGAAATGGTCAGCGCTTTAGCCTAGGACACCCCTGCATGGATGTATATTGGATAGTTTTCGGTAACATCGCCAAGCTTTTGCAGTGTGCTCGTCTGGTGCGCGCCGGACCCGATGCTCTTGTAAATGGCAGGCGCTTCTAGGTAGTTGGCTTCTGCCTCGAGGTACTTGGACTGCGCTTGGTGGACGTCGCCAAGCACGAACAATGCGTCCGCCCAGCCCAGGTCCGAGTCCTTGATGCTCTTGTAGATGGCCACCGCTTTGGCGTAGTATGCTTCGGCCTCGACGTCCTCGGACTGCTGTCGGCGGACGTCGCCAAGCCCTTTCAGTGTGTTCACTCGACCCCGGTTGTCCACGATGCTCTTGTACCTGGCCACCGCTTGGATGTTGTAGGCTTCTGCCTTACCGTATTTGGACCGCGCTCGGTGGACGTCGCCAAGCCCTTCCAAAGCGTTC
>WSTY01000870.1:0-13888 GCA_019633465.1 Tulasnella sp. 417 | reverse complement strand
ATGCCGACCGACGCGCCGTCATCATTGGGGACGGCGACCACGGGGCGACGCGAACATTCCCCCTAATTAAATATTGTTGATAATGCTAAATATTGTAGATAATGCTACATAGCTCTGTTTCTCGATACTTACATATGCGATAACCATGTGAATTTTGGACAGTCACCATTAAGCCTCGGTCGGCGTCGCCTTCAACGCAGTGTCCCCTTGAATCGCGCATTATTACATTAACATACAACTGACTACATCTCAAGATTATACTAAAATGCATGTTGAGGTTAGTGAGTTGATGAAGCAAGCGAATTGAGAGTTCCCATGCCCCCCCGGTCGCCGTCCCCGACGATGACGGCGCGTCGGTCGGCATTGGCATCGTCCCTAGCGGCGAGGGCGGGGTAACGTCGCTTGATGTGACGACTCTGAGGGTGGGGACTCCTAGTTCCCTCGGCGTTGTTCGGCTGAGGTCATTTCCGAGGGGGGTCCTGGGGGTTGCTGCCTAAGGGGGGGTTGCTGATTAGAATTATCCTTCGGATCCAACCTATAAAAGAAATGGTCGAGGAAGAATGGGTGAGTTTTCCTTCGTCGTGAAATGGCATGATGGACCAAACGCTAACGCTGATAATGTTTGCTAGTTCGTCAAGGAAGTCCTGGGTAGTAATCCAGATATCTTCCTCGTTGTCCATATGAGCATCAGCGACAAAGACAACAAATATGAGATTTCCTCCTTTCCTTTCTGATTTCCGATCTAACTTGCTGTTCCATTGGGCTCCGTCAGGGGAGGTCATTCATGCAGTCATCAGGAAACGCCATCCAAAAACACCCATTTTCATTTTCGGAGGTAGGCCGCGGAATTCCTTTGCGTTGAGGTGTCTCCCCGCCCCTCTGACAGGAGCCTCTCGCATAGATAACTCTCACCGCCGTGATTGCCGGATGGAATTTGATGACGTTGGTCGTTCTATCGCTCTTGAGGTGAGCATTGGCGCTCAGCAAGCTCAAAGTAGAGCTGTAGCTGATCCCCACCACCCGACCTCTCTCAGTCAGGCCGGTATAATATCTCGAGACCGTAGGCTGGGTCAGTGCCGCATTGACCGATGACGCGAAGCCACTCAATCTCGTACGCCGTTACTTGGACCCAAACAAGGACACCCTTGTGGTGAGCAGTTCCCATTTTGTGCCGCAACTCGAAGGTGGCTGACTGACGTTTGACCCACTCAGAGGTACTCGGTTGTTGATTAGGAGTCGTTCGATACAAATATTGGGAAGGACGTTATGCGTGGTTTTAATGATGGCCGAGGAGAGGGGACTGGATGAGCAGTACGGATGCGCACCGCAGAGTTCGTCTTCTATGACGTTATTTTTCACGGAAAATCTGGTCCTACAACCTACAGAGGATATAAACGCTCCAAATCCTACAACCTATGCATTTTCAGGGTCTCTCGGCCTAGGTCCGAAAGCTCGCAAACTAAGACACCTGTTTCTGCCTTCTCCCTCGACCCATATTATCAAAGGGAGTTATATTGCTGCGGCTTTAGGGCAGGGAGAACTGGTGGGGGAGGGCGGGCATTGTCAGGGAAAGTGATGTTGGGGTACCTTGTTGTGGATTTTGGCGGTGGGCGAGCCCTTCTCAGGTGCGTGTTCCCCCCATCAGCATAAATACTAGATTAGGTAAGATATGGTGAAAGAGGGTCAAATTATTTATCGACTATAGAATCTGCTTGAAGCTCGCGCCCGTTATCCAATGACGAACCAATGAGAAAAAGGAAGAGGGCCCACCGGGGACCCTGAGTTGTAGGATGTAGCGTGTAGGATATGGTTTTGCACCGGGCAGACCTAAGCTATAAGCTGCGAATCATTGGATCGAATATTCCGTGAAAAATGCGGTTATAGCAATCCGTACATTTTGCTGTTGAACAATGGGTTCATAAGGGGCCCGATTTATAAAGGAGAGTTTACGAAGTATGACAAATGTGAGCTTCCTCCCCCTAGCCGAATTCGAATCGGCTGCAGAAAGCCGACATTCGGGGACTCTCAAGTCGTGAATACGCCGTACAGGCAGCGATTCTCGTATATCAGCCTGCCTCGCCTCATTTCCGAGCGCGTCCTCGAGATGATTGCTAATCTTCAAGAGAAGGCCGATGATGCTGTACCCGGCTTTGACAACGTACACGGGAGCGATGCGGGCCAAACCGTTTTTAGCGCGGACGGAGAAGAGATGCCCTTGACTTTGGGGCGTTATGTACGCAAGGAGATAGTAGGAAAGCTTACGGGTTACGTGACCAGCGACGTGAGTGCACGAACGTACAGGTCGATGGGGTTCCTATTGAATTTCGGCTTACCCGCTGTCCTTTCACAGATTTGTCTGCAGCTTGGTGCTGGAGACGATACCACTCACCGCTCCCCTGGTCTCGAGATCCAGTACCCTCCTACATACGTCCATTCACGCTGACCCACCATCGAAGCGCTTGGCAAGTACCACTTGGTCGACTTAGTCATCCTGCACCGTCTTCAAGATCGAGTTCAAGATGTGGTCAACGCGGCGATAAAGATGCGTAACGAGTTTTGCGAGGAAAAGTGGCGCCTTTGTCAGCCTATTCCGATCGTTGAGGAGGAAGATTGGAAGCAGTATGGAAATGTGGACTTGAGTGATGCTGTTATGGAGCACGCCAAGGGTGGGTTTGCTCGTTGGGCAGATGAGTGGAAAGAAGACTGAGCAATCCTGGTTACTGACAGGGAATTAGAAGCCTGGGCAATCCTCTGATAGGCCAAGCGGACGGTGTTAACGCCCACCCCCAACACACAAAACTAAAAAGCACGCAGAGCTTGTTTTCTTTGCCATGCTTTAGATACTAGAAGAGAAGCCATTGAGGTTTTATTATCGAGCAGACAAACCCTTTATGCTCTTCACTGTTAACACCGCCGAAGACCTTGATTGCACTTGACAGGTCAAAAATCCGCGCGGGGTTTTGAATAGGGAAGTGACGAAGGCTCCGGTTTGGCTCAGAGTGAGTGGTAGATGACAACCATCGAGCGCTTGGGGATCGAGTAATAACTGCGGTGGAATCTACTACACATATGGAATAGAATATTTTCCACGGGAACTTTGGAAGGTGGGGACCATCTGAGCGAACGAAACACGGGCGGGGCAAGACCTAAGACGACAGCGAAACGACGAATTAGAAGCCCGTAGATGCAGATGAGAGAGAGTTGCCACATTAGAACCATTCTGGTTATCGCATGATTGCAGCTAGGTTGGTTTTCGATGTTCACGGGGTGATCACCGCCCCCCACGCTTCCACCTCCTGTCAAAAAGTCTACAAGCGTTGACCCCTTTCGATTATCTGGCATATATGCCGGAACAAATTTTGTAGCTAAGAAAACACTATCCTTAGTGAACAATTCGTCTTTTTTGAGAACAAGGACTGTATCGTAGTGGATTATTTGCAGTATGCTGACAGGGGTTCACGTCCATGATTGGGACAGGCCAATGAAAGTGGGCGTCACGATGATAGGAATTTTACATCATCGACTCATGAGGCAGTATATATAAGGCAGTTGTTGCGCAAAGAAATAAGCAGTCGGATTAAAGCTGGGTCTTCACACGAATTACACCCTGGAAGCTGGAATACCAAATCATCGTACATTGATAGCCGTGATCGATCTATTGACCGTCTTCCACAGCCGAATGTATCACAGCATGGGCTCGGCGCTGCGCTTAGGCCTAATATTCCACCATAAATCTAGTAGTGCATGTTTGAAATCGTTCCAGGATCGCTCCGTCGCGCTTTCTCTCGGGCTCTGAACCGGAAGTCGGCGGTCAAGGTCGGCTGAGGTCATGTCAGCCTTAAATGACTTGAACTTCTCATATGCCGCTAGAGCAGTGGGCCGTTGAGTTGGGTCCTCGTGAGTCATAATTTCTACTAGTGGAACAATGAATCCTATCTCTTCGAATTGCTAGATGCCAATCCATCAGCCAAGCTAAAGAAGGGAACATGGCGCTCACTTACGAGGCTGAAGAATCTCCTGTATGCCATCCCTAATATGTACACGTCCAACTTGTAGGGGTCGTAAGGAGTGTCATCAGACAGCTCAGGGGCTCTTTCTTGGCCCAAGTTACCAGTGGTCATACTTTGGTTGAGTGTGGAAATTCCAAAATCGATAAGGTAATAAGAAACAGATTTCGCTTCCCGAAGCGATGGTTCGGGTATTGCATGCTGGCCATCCGGAGTCGCGTAAACCCGTTGAGGGTGCCAACTACCGGGGAATAGCGCACGCCCGTCCAGCATTATGTTGTCCGTCGCACAATCTCTGAGGTCATTCAGATTTGTAAAGTTAATTCCATACGTATACCGTGCCGAAGGACAACTATCGCACCTGTGGGCAATTTGATGTTCGTGAAGGAAAACCAAAGCCTATCCCGGAAGGGAAAATGGGGCAACTGTTTGTCGCGCAGATAATTTTCAAAGATGTCGATCGACATACCTCAAGTGTTTGATTGACAAGCTCAAGGCATTCTCTGATTGTAGTCGGGGACGGGGAGTCAATGGCTCGCAACGAAGGCAGAACCAAAATAACACGTTCCGGGTCTGTAGAGTCTTCGATTACATCGAGCAGAGGTATTGTATGGTTCCGTGGATCCAATCTTAGCTCTTCAGAAGCAAGCAGTCTCCCTATTTCGATCTCGGGAGACGACTTGGAGACGAGCTTGAGGAAGACCATCGCGCCATCAGAGACTCTCGTGGCATCCAAGTTGGTCGACTGAGCAACCCGATCAGTACGATGCTGCTGTAGTATAGGCACCAGATACTTACTACTGGCGTTATCGCTTCCTCTTCCACGAACAGTGATCCCCCAGTCTTCCAGGGCCTAACCCACCCGGGCCGATACCGGGGCCGCAGTAGGTACCCATGGGCTTTCAACTGCTCAAACCTAGCCGCCCAGTCGATCTCGTCCGGTAAGAGGTAGCCGGCTTGTATAATTCTCCTTAGTTTTTCGGCTACAGTTTCTCCTTCTGCCATTGACGGTTGATGATGGGTGGTGTTCACGTGGCGGCCCCAGGTAAACCGTGGGACAAATACACACGCCAAGCCGTTAACTCCGTGTCTAACCCCAAGACAAACATAGTTCATTTCGGACGTGATTGACTTGTAGCATAGAACTTCTCCTCGCTATTCAAGGCCCTAATACATAGGGGACAACTTTCTTGAGTGCGGGTTGAGAACGGGGGACATAGAATACTGTATAATTTCGACCTTAGCGGCGGCCCCGTGTCCCAAGACCCGTCGACTTGGCACTTTTGAGTCGATTCCCGAGGTCCCACCCAATTTTGACTCTCGGGACACGTGTCCCTGCCGGTCGCTAAGATAATTTGCTATAACGAAGGGAGAAGCGTATCTAATTTAGTGAGAAATACTATACTATGTAATGTCAATCTCTTCTATGGTGAGACACCCTCAGAATTCCTCGTTTAGGCTAGTGCACCGTCCGATTCCACTTCAGCATTCCACCACTGGCCCTTAAGGGAGTATTTGATCGATGATAGATAGGAAAGGTATTTTTCCGCGCGAATAGTGGAGAAGGAATAGTACCTTCGGCTCAAGTCATTGCTAAGCAGAATCGTCGTAGTGGCGTCATCTCCTGTTCGTTCCTTATAACACAGCTCTCGTGTTCTGGGCCGCCACTCGCTTTTCTACATTGAACCGACTTCCCCTCCGACGCATGACCCACAAAGTCCCCTCTCCTCCTGACACTCCCGGCCCAGAGACTTTAACGGATTTCGAACCACTTTGGGTGGCTCGATACGAACTACTGAAGTCCCGAGGGTATCTGCTTCGGCTACGTTATCGGCCAGGCTGGGTCGCGTCCTGGACTTCTCCGCGGGATGTACCGTACTATAGTTGCGAAGATGGCATCCTTCCTCTGGTATTTCCACCTTCGATTATCTGGGTGGGTCAGTCCTGACCCATCGCGTTACTGTTTGCAGAGCCCACATTTAGACGCACAACGAATCTCCGATGGCCAGCAGGTGTTCTTGAAAGTTGTGCCCAAAACCTCTCCCGAGGTTGAAATTTGGAAATATCTATCCACTCCAGAGCTGAGAAGTGATCCACGGAATCAATCCGTCCCTCTATTTGATGTCTTGGCAGTCTTGGATGATCCGGCCGATCCCGACAGCGCTATCCTCGTCATTCCACCGCTCCGCCGCCTTGGAGACCGGCTTCCCGAGTCAATCCGTGAGGTCTTATATTTTGTGGATCAAACCTTAGAAGTGAGAAATACCATTCGGCCTCTCTCGAATTCTAAGTAGTACTGATAAGATGCCAAGGGTCTTACGTTTCTTCATGAACACAGGGTTGCCCATAGCTGGGTACTTTTGTCCACGCCTACGGCTCTTCTTAGCGCTTGAAGCTATGGGCCGCTTTTCAGGGACTGCGCACACGGTAATATTTTAATGGATGGCCGGGCGCTTTTCCCGCACGGATGGCGCCCGCAATCCCTCCTAGTGTCTCGAGACGGCCTGCACAATGCTGGGTTTCCCTCTCTAAGAGAAGTAGAGCAACTTAGGTATTACTTCATTGATTTTGGGATTTCGTCTTGGAATGAAGACGTGACCGCCGGCGACATTGCCCAAGAGCGAGCCCCCGAACTGTCTGAAACGGTCCCTTATGATCCCTACAAGTTGGATGCCTATATTTTGGGAATGGCATACTCGAAATCTTTTGAAGCAGTAAGTGTTGTAGTTATTCCCAAGGTTTGACACTCATAACGAACTTGTCCAGAGATATCGAGAAGGAGAATTCGAGTTTCTTCGGCCTGGCATCGAGTTCATGACTCCCAAAGACCCAAATGAACGCCCCTCGGCTCTTCATGCATAGGAAATGTTTAAGGAGCTTCGGAAAACTATTCCCAAACCAGAGTTGTCCAGGAGGTTGCAACCTCCCGATCCGGAATCACCAGTTAGCCAGTTAGTACGCGAAGTTTGGCACTCATTTTCTGAGTACTGGTGGAAGAGATGGGGAACGAAAAGGATGGCCGGTCCACTGGAGTAGTGACGATAATGGGGTGTGTCGGGAGGTGGGGGATCCCCTCCGAGACCTTTGCCCGCCGACTCGGGCTCTCTCCAAGTCAAATGGGAGGGTTTGTGTCAGTGGCGAGGAAAATGCCACTCACTTCGAGCATGCTCCATAATAGCGTCACTCGAGCCCCACATCCCCATACTGTTTCCAATCTTCCTTCTTAACAATCGCAATGGACTGACAAAGGCGCCACTTTTCTTCGCAAAACTCGTTATGCATCTAAATCGCTGCGTTGACTACATCTTGAACGCGATCTTGAAAACAGTGAAGGATGGCCAAGTCGACCAAGTGGTACTTGCCAAGCGTCTCGGTGGTTGGCGAGCGCGAATGGATGTATGTAGGAGAGCACTGGATCTCGAGACCGGGAGAGCTGTGAATGGTATCGTCTCCGCGACCAAGCTGTATACTGTATATCTCAGTGAAATGACACCGGGTAAGCCAAAATTTAATAGAGATCCCATTGACCTGTACAATCGGATTGTTCGTCGCTGTGCCCACGTCAGCGATGAAGGCAGCGGCCATCATTTGTACATAGACACCCTGTATGTAGCTAATCAAATTTATTATGGTTGTAATGAGGAACTTAACTTCGGTTGTCACACGTCACACGCTCGTAGAGTTACCGTCGGTGTCACTTAGATGCAATGCAGACTAGGTTGTTAGCTAGCACTTGAGCACAAATATCAAATATTATAACATACATTGTAAAACAATTAGATCTTTACAATATCTTAATATGTTCACTTTGCGCTGTTGTTGCCGACAATGTTGGTGGACGGCGAGCAACGCATTGGTCGGGACATTCGGCTCCCTGACACCAACGGCTCAGTCGCTCGCATCGGCAACGATGGCAAAGACCTCGACGCGCTGTCGAGGAACTCCTTAGGCGTCACCGCGGTGCCAGCTTTGTCAGCATGCCCTTCCGATCGGAAGGGGCAGTCCCGCCTGGAGAATTCGCGCTTGTGGTCGCGTCGTCGTCTCGGCCTCCCTGACGCCTATAGCCGCAGCGACCCTTCCGATCGGGAGGCATGCTGACTAAGCAGCGCCTTGGGTGGCGCACCAGAAGGAGTTCCCGGAAAGCGCGACAAGGTTTTCACCATCATCGCCTTCATCAGGCCATACGAGCGATTGAGCCGTCGGTGTCGGGCTCCCTTTGTCCTTGCTTGCTCTCAAACTCTCAACCACCCCGTACACCACTATCGATGGCCAGCGAAGAGGCCCACAGCATTGGTCAAGAAGCTGCGGATAGGCTGATGTCCGGGCAACTATTCGACTCCGAAGTGATATGGGCTGCTCGCTATGAGAGATTAAGAGAATCGGGATACCTCCTTCGGCCAAGGTATCGCCCAGGTTGGATAGCGCCATGGAAACCTGGCGATAATATCTTGTTCGAAGAACAAGCGATGATAGCTTGGGTAAGTGCCTTTTTGTCTCGCTTGTACAATAAATGTTGAAATTTTGTGCGGACAGTCGAAAAAATTGGATGCCGAACGGATCAGCGATGGTGTCCCAGTTTTTCTGAAACCCATTCCCAAGTCATCCCCTGAGATTCCAATAGGAATACTACTGACTTCGGATAAGCTACGTGATGACTCACGGAATCACGCAGTTCCGCTGCTTGATGTGATCGAAGACCCTACTGATCCGGATGGGGTCATTTTGGTCTTGCCAATGCTACGACGTATCGACTCTCCTCTACCCGGCTCCGTGAAAGAATGTCTTGAATTAGTGGAGCAAACCCTAGAGGTTTGTGTTTTTCAGTGGGAGCAGGCCATATTTTTTATTTCTCTTTTGGGTTCTGCGTGTAATAGGGCCTAGTCTTTCTCCACGAACTGCAGGTCGCTCACCGGTGAATCCTGACTTTATGTCTTCCTCTTATCAAAGGATGGCCATGATAACACTTCTTCTTTTTATCTTTTTAGCGATTGCGCATGGGGCAATATCATGATGGATGGGCGCGCCTTGTTCCCGAACGGGTGGCATCCTCAGGGCTTTCGAACGTCCAAGAACGGTAAAGAGCCCGTCCCAATACCCTCACTCCGGGAGGTCGATCGCCTCCGGTACTACTTTATCGACTTCGGAATCTCCACCGTAGGAGAAGATATGACTGTCGGCACGCCTGGCCAAGAACGGGCTCCTGAACTTTCCGCCGACATTCCATACGATCCTTACAAGTTAGACGTCTATATTCTGGGTATGGCATATAAGCGACTTTTGGGATGGGTAAGTTTTAGCTAGAGCTGTTCCTTACTACTTGCTGATAGGGTCTGGTTTCCGTCAGAAATTTCGAAACATCGACTTTCTTAAGCCTTTGATCGACTTCATGACTGCAGAGGACCCTTCGCAGCGACCAACAGCTCTTGCCTCATATGAAAGGTTTAAGGAGTTACGTGATGGAATTTCCTCCCAAGAGCTTCGTCGGCGGCTTCCCTTACGAGAGAGTTCTGAATCAAACTCGACGCGACTTTGGAATGACCTTCATCACGCAATTCTTGACTTTTGGTGGAGCTACAAAACAAAACGAACTGTTGGGCCACTATCGTAGACTTGCGCTCCTGCAATAGGTGGCTTACTCTGATCCGCTGGTTTGTGATAGGATAGCTAATACAGGCAATTACACAGAACGGAAAGGTCCTGTGGGAGATGCTTGGCATCCCCTTGGTTCCTGGTGGAGGCATAGGTTGGAGTTCAGCAGCCCAATTCAAAGCCCCTCACTCTATCAGACATTCATGTCCGTTCGGCGTTTTTATGCATACCCACTATCACAATATCCCATGGCTAGTTGGTTTGTGTCCCAAACAAACCCGTTCCTGTCCGTGCGTACCCGTTCTTGTCCGCGCTGATCCCAAAGTTGTCCTTGACACCTTTGGAGTGCTCAGAACTGTTAGCAACCACGAATACATGTGCTGGTAATGTATTCAAGCTGGTCTGTGTGTTTTGTGGTGCTCTATAGGGCAGGGGGGCACTGGGGCATGGGGAGGAAGGGCACAGCGCCCCACCAGAAGGGCAAACATCAACAAGAGCAGGCGACGACGATGGTTACCTGTTAAGAAGTACACAGATGGCAAATACAGTGATGATAGTGATCGCAAACAACAGTGCCAAAACTCTCGGGGTCAACGATTCTAAAGGACTGGCCACCGTTGCCAGTTGGAAGAAGCACCTGGCGAAGACACAACCCTACATGGCACAACTGAACAGCTACTCAAACTCAATGCCCAGAGTGCTGGGAATTGACGTTTACTGCTTTTTTTTGCAGACCCCTTGCTCTTGCAGTACGTACACGACACACGAGCTGGACCGGATGGACACCTAAAACGCCCGTTCAAGCTGGATCCTGGATCTTGTTTCCTCACCGTCCTCCTCCACTCAGGGACGGCTTCAACGAAGCCCAAAGGCGGTAGGCCGATGGGGTGAGTAGGAAGTGGGAGGGGAAGACCAGGAGCAAGCGAGACCTGGATGGAAGGGAAGCGCAACTGGATTGGAGGGCCGCCGTACCAGGCATTTATTAGTAGAGCCGCTGCCCAATGCAGACAGATAATCATCCTTAACTGAAAGCTGTGTCCGACTTGCTGCTTCTTGTCGATTGAACTCCCCCTTGTTGTCGAAGGTTCAGCAGGCCTGAGGCCGACGACAATGGCACTCGATGCCGCCCTCCCAGTCACGGCTCGCTCTTGCCCGCAACGCACCCGTCATTTGTCGTTGCCGATCGGGGTCAAACTTGCTATCAGGTGTCGTTGGAATGAAGCGAGACGGGACTTGGCTTTGCAACTCGCCCTGGCCGGTAAAGGCTGGGACGCCGGGTGCTCGTCGTTGTCGGCCAAAGGCTAGACTTGCCACTGGGTGTCGCTCAACCTTGCCGGATCTACGGGTCGAAACGACTGAGAACCGTCAGGTGCAGGCTCCACTACCGACTCACCTCGTAGTACTCGCCAACCGTCAAACCGTTCCCATTCTCGTTTCGTGGGGGACAGCTAGCTGCCAGGAGCTGTCCGGGATCGCTGGCCAAAGCCACGTCCAACCCGTGCAGAGATCTCGTCAACCACAAGCTCACGCGGAAAGGAGCCAAGAGCGACAGTCTTAAGGGAAGCACGGTGACCGCGGGGTCTTGGGCACAACTGCGGGAGTTCATTGGAGGTAGTTCATTGGAGTTTGCCGGAGTTTGCCGGAGTTCGCCGGAGTTCGCCGGCGTTTGCTCCGCGGGCGGTTTCGACTCCTCCCTTGTTCGCCCCCAACTACATGCCAGGTACGGGTCCTTATGGCCCATGTTTAGGGTATTCTGTTCATATCGAGGTGGTATGGGCTTCTGTCGCGACTCTCGCGTAGTTTGCCGATCTTTCAATCCCACGCCGAACGTCCATTTACCATACGCTCTAAATGTGTTATCTTGGCTTAATTTTCCATGTCCCTGATGTTTAAGAAGCTATAAGATCTGCCTGTGGCTTTGTGCGGTTCTTCTGGGCCTTGTATCGCCTTCAGGACATTTTTGTGTTTCGTGGGGACGCTTCCCGCTTCCAGCGGACAGTTTCGCTTGTGGCGCGGACCTCAACCAGTTTTGCATATCCCATCGCAGGCGCACCGGCCGGTTGGATCCAACTGAGTTTTTGGAATCATTATAGGGAGACTGAGCCTCCCTCCCCCTTAAACATCTACATAGATACCCCTCGGTGAACCGCGAAATCGAGGACGTGGCATATTTCTACTCGGCCATGAAAATGTCAGGTTAACAGCAATTCTTGGGGTTATCGATGATAGAAGAAGCTGAGGAATTCCACTGCTCTGTAGTAATACGGTTGGGTTACTTAGCAGTTTGTGGCGCGTCCAGTTCTGTGGTTGGGATTTAGGTGACGTTAGTCACGTCAGGCATACTCCGTAAGAGCGTCACTCGAGTCCACATACCGATACTGCTTCCAATATTCCTTGTTAACGATCGCAATGGACTGACAAACTCGCCACTTTGCTTGGCAAGACTCGTTGTGCATCTTAATCACCGCGTTGACCGCATCTTGAACTCGATTTTGAAGACGGTGCTGGATGACCCACTCGACCGAGTGGTACTTGCCAAGCGTTTCGATGGTGGGCGAGCGTGAATAGACGTGTGTTGGAGTGTACGAGATCTCGAGGCCCGGAGACCTGTGACGAGGATCTGTGCCACAGAAATCCCGAACGCGTACATGTCCGACACCGTTGTGCGTGTCGTGTCGCCTTCCAAGCATTCCGGGCTTAGGTACAGGGCGGTCCTTTGAGATGCGCTGTTCGCAGAGCTGGCAGCGCCATCGCCTTTGACGGTTGCAAAGTCGCATGGGAGAGCTTTCTCGTCCCCTGTCAGGAGGATATTATCTGGTTTGATGTCACAATGGACCATTTCAAGCTGAACATGCAGATATCTGATCGCATCTGATAATTTATAAAGCCTATTTTGCGAGTGAGTGCTATTGTCAAGACACGATGCTGAACACCAGACTGGATCTTACCAAACGAAGGATCTGACCATCCTTTCGTGTCCTGAGATAACGAATAATATCCCCGTACTCAGCAAACTTGGATACGAGAAAGAATTTATCTTCAAACATGGCAGTACTAAGGAAGGGGAGAATCAGCTATGCTCCCCTCTGTCTTGCTGTTTGCGCCTCTCAATAAGCTCCCCCCTTTTCCGCCACCCTCCCACCCAGCCATGAGTCTGCCTTTCGTTGTTTTCCTTTGTTTTATGTGTATTTTTCTTTCTTTCTTTCTTTCTTCCTGTATCGGGTCTGTCTTCTCGCACAATAAAATACGGCCTTCGGGCTGTAACCTCGCCTATAAATTGCTGTGAGTGTCTGGCTGAATCTTATTTATTTTCTCTATCGCCGATCCTCCGCATAAGGTCTCAGTGGCCACTCAAACAATGGCAACCACTCCCACCGAATCGCAGCCAGGAGACCAGACAGTCGCGGGAGGAGCACGCTCGGGCAGGCTTTCTGATGGAGAGCAAGTCTGGGCCGCGCGATATGAACAACTGAAAGCCCATGGGTATCTCCTCCGACCCCGATATCGCCCTGGATGGGTTCCCGCCTGGGACCCAAATGGATGGAATGTACGCGAGGAAGATGCCATTCTTCCAGGAGTGAGTAATCTGTACGGCAGTAATGGTACATCAAATATCTCAAACCTTTGATACCTGTAGACCGATAACCTCGACGCAGAACGACTTATCGACGGGCAGATTGTTTTCCTCAAGCCAGTGCTGAAAACCTCTCCTGAAATAGAGATAGGGTGCCTGCTTACATCCGAAGATATCCGCAAAGACCCTCAAAATCATGCCATTCCGTTGCTCGATGTCATCGACGATCCTGTCGTCCCAAACACTGTTATACTGGTCCTCCCGCTGTTGCGAGCCATAGACTCTCCTCCGCCTTCTTCAGTTGGGGAATGTATCGACCTCGTGAACCAAACCCTCGAAGTAGGTTCTACCTTTCCCAGTGCTCTTGCTGCAGCTCGTTTTAACTTCTCGCTGTCCTTCACAGGGCCTAGTTTTTCTTCATGAACACGAGATAGCTCATAGGTACTGTTCTTGGTAGTAGTTTCGAACCTATAATCGAAACTTTAACTTAAAATTCTCGGGTTGTGCTTTCAGAGACTGCGCCATGGACAACATCATGTTAGATGCGAGAGCTTTGTTGCCTGATGGATGGCATCCTCAAAGCTTCTATGTGTCAAGAGATCGTCAACGAGCACTTCGAATACCTCCCATTCGAGAAGCTAGAGGTGTTCGATACTACTTCATTGACTTCGGCATCTCCACTTTGGGTCGAAACACGACGCTTGGAACGCTGGGCCAA
>WSTY01000867.1:0-13902 GCA_019633465.1 Tulasnella sp. 417 | reverse complement strand
GTCTAAACGCTGTTTCCATCGATGGCTTCGCCCCATTGCACCCATTGTGCTCAGCCGCGACGACGCCGGAGCTCTCGTAGTTAGAGCTTTTCTCCCCTAGGAGAACCCTCGACCGTGCGTTCATTTCATATAATGCGATAAGACGATTTGCCCTTCCGAGTACAGATGGCCTTACCTACTTTGGGCAGGACGCTCGAGCGTCGCCGGTACGTCACAATCGCCCTAACAGGCCATCGTGCCTCTCCACAACGGTAGCCGACGACCACCCCGCTGCACACGCTGAAACCTCAAGTCAATGGTGTTGCACAACAACCTTCTCATTCATCTACCCCATACGGGTCGATGTGCGTTAGTACGTACGAAAAGGGGAATGGTGCGGACTCGCCCACGAGGCGTTTGAGGCACCCCGACGCTCGGATATCGGCACGAACGGCAGCACACTCCGAGGGTGGTCAACGACATTCTGTAACCAGAGGAATGCTTGTATAAAATATTTTTACATATTTGACATCTTCGGCCATAGGACAGTGAAAATACCGCATCCCGTCTGATCTGCGCAGTCAAGCACTGTACCGCTCAGTTAGTACCATGGTGGGGGACCACATGGGAATCCTGGGTGCTGAAGTTTTTTTTCTTGTTCACCTTTCCGCCCTTTATTGCTCTCGTGATACTGATGAGCAATTTATCTATTTTCGGTCCTATTTCTAAATTTCTAGGAATCTCTTGTGGAATCACAACTCTAACTCGACGCTTGTGGCCTGAGCCGGGTGTCTAGGCGGGCCTGGCTGTCCCATTTACCGGGTCCGCACACTCGAGGAGATCTTAGTCCTCTAATTACGCTAAACATTGAACGCATTGGGGCCTTTAATACAGCATAACATGAACTTAACACACGAACGATATATCCCCTTGGGCGGAGTGGAATCCGGCCCCTCGACTCGTGAACGGCCAAGGCTACGAAGGCAGTTCTGACCCCACAGGCCGTCTCTCCGCTGCAATGATCTCCTTCAAGATAGTTTCCGATCTTGTTATGCCCCATTGATAATGAATTCGTGTCGATATTCCTGCCATGTCCTTGATCAAGCCCTTGGCTTCCGCGTATCGGGCCTGGCGTATTCTGATTTGTGAAAGACCAATGGAGGAGTGCACTCGACCACGATCGTTACCGATACTCTCGTAGATTGATAGCGCTTGAGTGAACGCCGCCTCGGCTTCCAAGTCCTTTGAGCGTGCTAGGCGGACCTCCCCGAGCTCACGCAATACGTTTGCTCGTCCCAACTTTGCCCCGACGCTGCTATAGATATCTAGTGCTTGGGTAAGCGACGCATCTGCTTCAACGTATTTGTACTGTATTCTTTGGACGCCTCCAAGCCCTAATAAGGAGTTTGCTTGGCCCAGGTCACTCCCAAGCCTCTCGGATATGCCCAGCGCTTCAGCCAGCGACGCCTCTGCTTCGCCGTACTTGCGTTGTGCTCGCTGGACGTCTGCAAGTGCAAGCCATCCGGCCGCCTTGCCCAGCTCATTATCGATCGTGTTGAAGATCGTCAAGGCCTCTGTGAGCAATGCCTCTGCCTCAACAAAGTTGTACCTTCCGTGTTGATTGTGCACCAACGAAATCAGTAGCTCTGCAACCATGTTTTGATTTCCAGTGGAGCGAGCAATCGTCAATCCTTTCTGGTACGCTTTTAAGGCCTCTTCATGTCGATTCTGCAGGCGATGCATTTCCCCGATTTGCTTGAAGAGGACCGCGGACCCCGATGTGGACCCCTCTCCGTCTTTCGTAATCGGATAGGTGTTAGGCTGTTAGAAATTAATATGATCAGCTAATTATCGCCGTTCTTATATCTGACTTACGATCCAATCCAGAGTCTCGTGGCATTCCTTCGCGGATGGACGTTCCTTCGGGTCAGGCTTCCAACAGCCCTGCATGAGACTGCATAGGCTGCGTATTTGCGAAATTTTATCGTGGCCGTATATTGACGGAAGCTGTCCTTCTATAATCCTCATCGTGACTTCGAAATCCAGCCTGAGTTCCTCAAATGGGTAATCATCGGTAAGAGCCTAGAGGCGGGCGCCACAGGTAAATAGAGTGATAAGACGACCACCGTGGAATTGAGCTCAAGCTCACCTCCCAAGCAATCCAACCCAGCGCCCATATATCGCCAGCCAGGTCAAGCGCTTCGCCGTTCAAGACCTCAGGCGGTGCCCAACGGAGCGAGCAGGCCGGACCTGTCAACGTGAGCGCAGTCCCGGAGGCGGTAACCGTGAATTGGGTCTCGTTGTTCTTCGAGAACCCCTCGCTCGCTGAAGCCGCTAAGCGGGTTGATAGATCGACAGGCTTCTCCTGAGTCTGTCGAAGAATGCGCGCTGAGCCGAAGTCGGCAATGACAGCGCGATTTGAAGAGTTCACGAGGATGTTTAACTAACCAAAAATTACTGTGAGCACCGACTGCAAAAACGTTAGCTGGCGGCGACGCTCACTGATTTCAGGTCGCCGTGGCAGACGGGGGGCTGCCGGGAGTGAAGATATTCGAGCCCGCATGCCACATCCCGAATCTAAATCATTCAATCGTCAGCGCTTGATCCGACGTCCGTAACAGTTCTGACCCACTAGAGATACACGCTCGGGGATTTCCCAGGTCCCAGAGCGAAGAAACTCGCGAAGGTTCCCGTTGTCCTCCCAGGGGAAAACGAGCCAGGCAATGCTCTTCTCCACGTCCTCAACAAATCCAATGATCTTCGCGATGTTTGGGTGAGATAGCTTGTTCAACAAACGTAGCTCGTTGACAAACACCTGAAAGAATACGATTGAATCATTGAGAAGAGTCCGAGTCAGAGAAGTACACTCACGCGAAGGAACTTTTCCTCAGTCATGTCCTCGTTCGTCATGAATCGAAACATCTTCACAGCCACCCTTCTACCCTCGTCCCCCTTCCCACCAGTCTTGACAAACGTAGCCACCGCTACATTGGCATAGGTACCAGCAGCTTGGTGGCCATTTCCGATGAATTCAATTTCAGTGGTAGATATCCGCATCCCCGAGAGAGTGGCCAAGAGGTCTCGCTGCAGCGGAGGACACATGAGTCAGGAAATGGGCCTTTGTAACCGGGTTTTATTTATGACTTACTGCAAGGAGTTTGAACATCTTCGGCTCTTCCGCATCAATTCTCGCTTGTGGTTGAACATCGTCCATCCCTTCCTGACCTGAAGCATGCATCCCCTGCATCAAGGGGGTCACACCTGAGTCCTGTTTCATTAGACTCGTTCTATCTTCCGAGACCGCAAAAAGAAGGCTTGACATTTGTGCCTGTACGAAAGTTGAGATTTTAGCGGATGCAAGAGCTTATGCGTAGCAGAGAAGGGGGTGGGGTGGAAAGCTCCGTGGAAAGGGGTCTGCACTGCCATGGGTAGCTTGGGATGATGTCACTGAAGTGACAATGTGACCTCGAAGTTCTCCCACTCACTTCTCGCACGCAGACAGCAAATTCAATTATAAATCCCTCGAGAAACAAGCACAGAAGCATTTGTACGTGTATTAGCAATGATCAACGCCTGGATAATGATGAAGGGCATAGAGCCACAGAGCTGGATTGTCTGCTGTCGCATCTCGATAATCATTTCCCTCTTCTGGGCATATATGAGCATCGAAGAACAAATTAATCTGCCCCATACGGATAGATATGTACTATTACATACGAAAAAGTGGAATTGTACGGAATAGCTCACGAGACCTCGATAAATCCGACGAACTCGGCGCGGCAGCTACTCTTAGGTGGTCAGAGACATTCTGTAGCCAGAGAACTACTTGTATAAAATATTTTCACATCCTTGACATCTTCGGTCATAGGACAGTGAAAATACCGCATCCCGTCCGATCTGCGCAGTCAAGCACTGTACCGCTCAGTTAGTACCATGGTGGGGGACCACATGGGAATCCTGGGTGCTGAAGTTCTTGTTCACCTTTTCGCCCTTATTGCTCACGAGATATTAATGGGTAATGTATCTATTTTGACACCATTTCCCAGTTTCTAAAATAAGGAAATGCCTTGCAGAATCACCACTCTATCCCTCGACGCTTGTGGCGTGAACTGGTTGTCCGGCCCTGGCGTTCAGGATCTTTCTCGTGGCCCACATCCATCAGGCCCGAACACCCCAACATGTCCTAGCTTTCTAATCACGTTAAACACTTAACGCATTGGTGCCTTTAATATAGCATAACATGAGATGAAAACACGAAAGATATGTTCCTGACCTGAGTGTAATCCGCTTCGACCCGCGAACGGCTACGGTCAAGAAGGTTCCAGGCCTATAAATGTCCTCTAATGACGCAAAACATTCAACCTATTGGTACATTCGGCGCAGAAATTATGAACTAAACAGACAGACGATGCGCCTCGGCCGTTCACGAGTCGAAAGCGCGGGATTACACTCAGGTCAAGACTACAAAGGCAGTTCTGAATCTGTAGACCGTTTCTCCGCTTCAAGGATCTGTTTCAAGATCGTTTCCGATCTTCTTATACCCCAACGATAATTAAGTCGTGCTGATATTTCGGCCATGTCCTTGATCAAGACCTTGGCTTCCGCATATCGGGCTTGGCGGAAACGGATTTGTGAAAGACCAATGGAGAGGTTCACTCGCCCACGATCGTTCCCGATGCTCTCATAGATGGATAGCGCTTGAGTGAAAGCCGTCTCGGCCTCTACGTCCTCTGAGCGTGCTAGGCGGAGGTCTCCGAGCCGCACCAATGCGTTTGCTCGTCCCGGATTTGTCGCGAGGCCATCGTAGATAGCCAGCGCCTGAGTGAGCGACCCTTCGGCTTCGGCGTATTTGGACTGCATCCGTTGGAGGTCTCCAAGCACAAGCAAAATGTTTGCTTGCTCCAGGTCACTCCTAAGCCTCTTGGATATGGTCAGCGCTTCTGTTAGCGACGCCTCTGCTTCGGCGAACTTGTGCTGTGCTCGCTGGACGTCCCCAAGCCCGCGCAATGCGGTCGCCTGGCACAGCTCATTACCAGTCGCCTTGACGATAACCAAGGCCTCTGTGAGCGATGCCTCAGCCTCAGCATAGTTGTGCCTCCCGTGCTGATTTTGCACCAACGAAATCAGGAGCTCTGCAACCATGTTTTGATTTCCAGTGGAGCGAGCAATCGCCAATCCTTTCTCGTACGTTTTTAAGGCCTCCTCGTGTCGATTCTGCAGGCGATGCATTTCCCCGATTGTCTTGAAGAGAACTGCGGACGCTAATGTGGATCCCTCGCCACCTTTCGCAACGGGAAAAGTGTTCGGCTGTTCCCAGGTAATGTCATCACTTGAGCATCATTATTCCTATATCTGACTTACAATCCACATAAGAGTTTCATGGCATTCCCTCGCTGACGGGCGATCCTTGGGTTCAGGCTTCCAACAGTTTTGCATGAGACCGCATAAGCTGCGTATTTGCGAAATTTGATCGTGGCCGTATGCTGATGGAAGCCGTCCTTCTATAATCCTCATCGTGACTTCGAAATCTAGCTTAAGTTCCTCGAATGGGTAATCATCTGTAAGAGCCTGGAGGGACCCCGACACCGGAAAGTTGAGTCGGAAGCCCTACCCCATCAAATTGAACCCGCAGACTTACTTCCCAAGCAATCCAACCCAGCGCCCATATATCACAAGCCAGGTCAAGCGCTTCTCCATTCAAGACCTCGGGAGGGGCCCAACGGAGCGAGCAGGCCGGACCTGTCAACGTGAGCGCAGTCCCGGAGGCGGAGACCGTGAAGTTGGTAGGTTGATTATTCTTCGGATAAGCCACGCTCGCTGAAACAGCTAAGCGGGTTGATGGATTAACGGGCGGCTCCTGAGTCTGTCGAAGAATACGCGCCGAGCCGAAGTCGGCAATGACAGCGCGATTTGAAGAGTTCACGAGGATGTTTAACTAAGCAACAATCACTGTAAGGAAAGGCTGCAAAAACGTGAGCTGACGGTGACGCTCACTGATTTCAGGTCACCATGGCAAACGGGGGGCTGGCGGGAGTGAAGGTATTGGAGCCCACATGCCACATCCTGAATCTAAATGATTCAATTGTCAGCGCTTGACCCGATGCTCGAAACAGTTCTAACCCACTAGGGATACTCGCTCGGGGATTTCCCAGCTCCCAGAACGAAGAAACTCGCGAAGGTTCCCGTTGTCCTCCCAGGGAAAAATCAACCATGCAATGCTCTTCTCCACGTCCTCAACAAACCCAATGATCTTCGCGATGTTTGGGTGAGATAGCTTGTCCAACAAACGTAGCTCGTTGACAAACACCTGAAAGAACGTGATCGAATCATTGAGAAGAGTCCGAGTCGGAGAAATTGACTCACACGAAGAAACTTTTCCTCCGTCATGTCCTCGTTGGTCATGAATCGAAACATCTTCACAGCTACCCTTCTGCCCTCGTCCCTCTTCCCACCAGTCTTGACAAACGTAGCCACTGCTACATTGGCATAGGTACCAGCAGCCTGGCGGCCATTTCCGATGAATTCGATTTCGGTGGTGGATATCCGCATCCCCGAAAGAGTGACCAAGAGGTCTCGCTGCGGCGGAGGGCAGAAGGGTCAGGGAATGGACCTTTGAGATCACACCTTATTTCTGACTTACTGCAAACAGTTTGACCACCTTCGGCTCTTCTGTATCCATTCTCGCTTTTGACTGAATATCGTCGATGCCTTCCTCCGGTAAATCATGGGGCCCTTCCGTCGAGAGCGCGACACCCAAGTCTTGTTTCATTGGACTCTCTCCATCTTCTGATACCGCTAAAGGAAGACTTGACATTTATGCGTATAGGAAAGTTGAGAATTTGGCCGATGGGAAAGCTTATTTATAGCAGAGAAAGGAGAGGATGGCTCAGTCGAAAGGGGTGTGCACCGCGATGGTTAGGACCTTGCGGTTACATTGTGTCACGGGAGGTGACAATGGGCTCTTATCGCCTCCCTTCGAAAGCACCCTCACTTCTCGTTTTCGGACCGAGACCGGAATTCCAACTCCAAATCCCCTGAGAAACAAACATAGGGGCAGTTTGAACTCGTATATTAGCAACTATTAACGCAGGATAACGCTGAAGGACATGCGGACGCCGGAAACAGAGCTGCACCGTCTGCTGTCTGGAATCACTCTCTTCTCTTGGGCATACATGAGCATCGACAAACACATCCATCTGTCCATTAGCTATAGTACATGTTCGAAAAAGTGGAATTGTGCGGACCAGGCCACGAGGCATCTATAACATCCGACCAGCGGATATCGACCGAGCAACAACGCACTCCGAGGCGGGCAAAAGACACTCTGCAACGAGAGGACTGCTTGTATAGAATATTTTCACATCATTGACATCTTCGGCCATAGGACAGTGAAAATACCGCATCCCGTCCGATCTGCGCAGTCAAGCACTGTACCGCTCAGTTAGTACCATGGTGGGGGACCACATGGGAATCCTGGGTGCTGAAGTTTTTCAACCTTTTATCCCTTTATTGCTTTCATGATATCAATGAGCAATATATCTATTTTTGGCGCCATGTTCAAGCTTAAATGCCTTGCAGCGTGAACTGGGTGGGCCTGGCTTGCAGGGTCTTTCCCATTCTATCGGGCGCGCACACGCGAAGATATCTTAGTCCTCTAATTATGCAAACCATTCAGCGGACTTGGTAATTTTATGCAGCATCACATGAGCTAAAAACACGAACGATATGGTGATCCGGCGTTTCGACTCGCGAATGACCCAGGCTAAGAAGGTTCCGGGCCTGTAGAGGCTCTCTAATGACGCGAAACATTGAAAGTATTGATAAAATAGTTGCAAATAACATGAACTAAACATACAGGCGATCTGCGTTGGCCGTACGAGTCGAGAGGGCCATTACACCGGCTACTACAACGGCAATTCTGAATCTAAAGAAAGGTTCTCCGCTTCAAGGATCTGCTTCAAGATCGTTTCCGATACTCTTATGCCCCATTCATAATTAAGTTGCGTCGATATTTCCGCCATGTCCTTGGTCAAGACCTTGGCTTCCGCATATCGGGCTTGACGCAATCGGATTAGTGAAAGACCAATGGAGGAGTTCACTCGACCACGATCGTTCCCGATACTCTCGTAGGTGGACAGCGCTTGAGTGAACGCCGCCTCGGCTTCTACGAACTCTGAGCGTATTAGGCGGACGTCCCCGAGCCCCCGCAATGCGTTTGCTTGTCCTAGCTTTGTCCCGAGAGCATCATAGATGGCCAGCGCCTGAGCGAATGACGCTTCTGCTTCAGCGGTTTTAGACTGCAACCGTTGGACCTCTCCAAGCCCGAGCAAGGTGTTTGCTTGGCCCAGATCACTCCCAAGACTTTTGGATATCGCCAGCGCTTCCGTCAGGGATGCCTCTGCCTCGCCGTACTTGTTTTGCGCTCTCTGGGCGTCTCCAAGTCCACTCAATGCGTTCGCCTGGCCTAGTTTATTCCCGATCGTCTTGAAAATTGTCAAGGCTTCTGTGAGTGATG
Source organism: Tulasnella sp. 417 (assembly GCA_019633465.1). NCBI lineage: Eukaryota > Fungi > Basidiomycota > Agaricomycetes > Cantharellales > Tulasnellaceae > Tulasnella > Tulasnella sp. 417. Next base: position 5,408 of record WSTY01000867.1, on the reverse strand, counting down.
CCTCTCTGTCAAGAAAGCTCATCCTCCCTTGCTGATTCTGCACCAGTAAAATCAGGAGCTCCGCAACCATGTTTCGATTTCCAGTGGAGCGAGCAACGGCCAATCCTCTCTCGTACGTTTTTGAAGCCTCTTCGCGTCTATTTTGCAGGCGATGCATGTCCCCGAGTTTCTGTAAGAGGACTGCGGACCCCGATTTGGACTCCTCGTCGGCTTTCGTAATCGGAATCGTGTTCGGCTGTTCCAAGGTAATGTCACCACATGAGTGTCACCCTTCTTATATCTGACTTACGATCCACCTGAGAGTCTCATGGCACTCCCTCGCTGACGGACGCTCCTTCGGCTCAGGCTTCCAACAGTTTTGCATGAGACTGCATAGGCTGCGTATTTGCGAAATTTGATCGTGGTCGTATGTTGACGGAAGTCGCCCCTCTATAATTCTCATTATGATTTCGAAATCCAGCTTGAGATCTTCGAACGGGTAATCATCTGTAAGAGCCTGGAGGCGCGCCGATACCAGGGCGTTGAGTCGGAAGTCCAACCCTATCGAATGAACTCGCAGATTTACTTCCCAAGCAATCCAACCTAGCGCCCATATATCGCCAGCCAGGTCAAGCGCTTCACCGTTCAAGACCTCGGGCGGTGCCCAACGGAGCGAGTAGGCCGGACCTGTCAACGTGAGCCCAGTCGCGGAGGCGGTGACCGTGAACTGGGAAGGTTCGTTGGTTTCGAGAGCGCACCACTCGCTAAAGCTGCTGGGCGGGTTGATGGATCAATGGGCTGCTCCTGAGTCTGTCGAAGAATGCGCGCTGAGCCGAAGTCGGCAATAGCCGCGCGATTTGAAGAGTTCACGAGGATGTTTAACTGACAAGAATTCACTGTAAGGGCGAGCCGTAAAAACGATACCTGACAGTGACGCTCACTGATTTGAGGTCGCCGTGGCAGACGGGTGGCTGACGGGAGTGAAGATATTCGAGCCCGCATGCCACATCTCGAATCTAAAATGATTCGATCGTCAACGCATGATTCGATGCCCGAAGCAATTCTGACGCGCCAACGATACTCGTTCAGGGATTTCCCAGGTCCCAGAACGAAGAAACTCGCGAAGGTTCCCGTTGTCCTCCCAGGGACAAACCAGCCATGCAATGCCCTTCTCAACGTCCTCGACGAATCCAATGATCTTCGCTATGTTAGGATGAGATAGCTTGTCCAACAACCGGAGCTCGTTGACAAATACCTGGAAGAAGACGATTGAACTATGGAAAAGAGCACGAGTCAGCAGAATGGACTTACGCGAAGGAACTTTTCCTCCGTCATGTCTTCGTTTGTAATGAATCGAAACATCTTCACAGCCACCCTTATTCCCTCATCCCCCTTTTTACCAGCCCTGACAAACGCAGCCACTGCGAGATTCGCAAAGGCGCCAGCAGCCTGGTGACTATTTCCGATGAATTCGATTTCCGTGGTGGATATCCGCATCTCCGAAAGAGTCGCCAAGAGGTCTCGCTGTAGAGGAGGGCGAGAGGATCAAGAACTGGGCCTTTGAAACTGGACTTCATTTATTACTAACTGCGATTAATTTGACCATCTTCGGCTCTCCCGTATCCATTCTCGCTTGTGGTTGAATATCGTCCATGCTTTCCTGGCCTGAAGCATGAAACCCTTCGGTCGAAAGGGTGACACCCGAGTCCTGTTTCGTTGAACCTGATCCAGGTTCCGAGACGGCAAAAGGAAGGGTTGACATTTATTCTGATACAGACGTTGAGGATTTAACGAGCACGAGAGCTTACGTAGAGCGGAGAAAGGCGAGGACGCTCGTGGAAAGGGGTGGAAGGGACTTCGTGTCACGGGAGTGACAATGTGACTCGACAATCTTCACTCACTCTGTTTGAGGCTCATTCAATTCTCGTTGTCAATATTAGACCAAGAATTCAATCCAAAATACCCTGGGAAATAAATAAAAGAGCATCGGAACTTGTGTTTTCGCAATCATATTGTGCATAAATTACGATGCAAAGGGCGGACAAAGAGCTCCAACGTCCAGCGTCTGTAATCACTTGAGCTCACCCGAGCTTCAACGAACAGGAACTAACCCATACCGTCGATTTGCGTCGGTGGGTACGAAAGGAGGAACTGTGTGGACTAGCCTACGAGGCGTCGATACATCCGACCCCCAGATCTCGGCCCGAGCAACAACTCACTCCGAGGTAGGGAAAAGGTATTCTATAGCTAGAGGAACGATATTTTTACATATTTGACATCTTCGGCCATAGGACAGTGAAAATACCGCATCCCGTCCGATCTGCGCAGTCAAGCACTGTACCGCTCAGTTAGTACCATGGTGGGGGACCACATGGGAATCCTGGGTGCTGAAGTTTTTTCACCTTTCCGCTCTGTATCGACTTCGTGATATTGATCGGTAATGTATCTCCTTTTGTAAGCAGCTTAATCATGTTTCTAGAACGAGAAAAGGTACTGTAAACCTGCACACTTGAATATATCTTGGTTGTAATTACGCAAAACATCCAAGGTATCGCTGCCTCTTGTGAAGCATACCACGAATCTAGATACAGGAACTATAGCTTTATGGGCCTTGGTGGACTATTCTTGCGCCTCGACTCGTGAACGGCCAACTTGAAGGCTACGAAGGAGGTTCAGACCCTAAAGACTGTCTCTCCGCTTCAAGGATCTGCTTCGAAAGCGTTTCCGATCTCATTATGCCCCAGCCATAATTAATTCTCTCCGATATTTTTACTATGTCCTTTATCAACGCTCTTGCTTCTGCATATCGGGTTTGGCGGGATCGAAGTTGAGAGAGACCCACGTGGGTGTTCACTCGACCACGATCATTCCCGATGCTCTCGTAGATGGATAGCGCTTGAGTGAACGCCGCTTCGGCCTCTACGTACTCTGAACGTGCTAGGCGGACGTCCCCGAGCCCCCGCAGTGCGTTTGCCCGTCCCAGGTTTGTCCCGAGGCCATCATAGATGGCCAGCGCTTGGGCGAACGACTCTTTCGCTTCGGCATCTTTGAACTGGAACCGTTGGACGTCTCCAAGCCCAACCAAGGCGTTTGCTTGGCCCAGGTCACTCCCAAGCCTCTTGGATATGGCCAGCGCTTCTGTGAACGACCCATCTGCTTCGACGTGCTTGAATTGATTGCGCTGGACATCCCCAGGTACAAGTAACGCGTCCACGCGGCCCCTGTCATTCCCAAGTCTTTCGCAGATGGTCAGGGCTTCCATGAGAGGCGCTTCCGCTTGAAGAAAGTCGGGCCGCCCTCGCCAATTTTGAGCCGACAGGATTAATAGGCGTGCTACCGTAGTCTGATCTCCAGTCGAACGAGCAATGCATAAACCTTCTTCGTATATTTTGGAAGCTTCCTCGTGCCTATTTTGCAGGCGATGCATCTCTCCGAGTTTCTGTAAGAGGACGGCAGACCGCAATTTGGGCTCTTTGCCACCTTTCGTAATCGGAATGGTGTTCGGCTGTGACAAGTTAATATTATTACCTGAGTATCACCAGTACGATATCAGACTTACGATCCATAGAAGACTCTTATGACATTCGGTCGCAGACGGTCTCTCCTTCGGCTCAGACTTCCAACAGCTCTGCATGAGACTGCATAAGCTGCGTATTTGCAAGAGTTGATCGTGACTGTATATTGGCGGAAGCCGTCCTTCTATGATCCTTATAGTGACTTCAAAATCCAGCTTGAGCTCCTCGAATGGGTAATCATCGGTAAGTGCCTGGATGTGCGTCGACACCGGGGATCAGAAGTTGAGCAGGAAGACTAAGCCCATCAAACTGGATGAGTATACGGACCTCCCACGCTATCCAACCAAGTGCCCATATATCGCCTGCCAGGTCAGGCGCTTTTCCATTCAAGACCTCGGGGGGTGCCCAACGGAGCGAGCAGGCCGGACCTGTCAACGTGAGTGCAGTCTCAGATGCGATAACATTGAATTGAGAAGGTTCGTTGGTTTTTGGAAACGCATCGCCGGTTGAAGCCGCCAGGTGGGTTGATAGATCGACCTCCTGTTCCTGAGTCTGTCGAAGGATGCGCGCCGAGCCGAAATCGGCAATGACAGCGCGATTCGAAGAGTTCACGAGGATATTTAGCTAACCAATAATCGTTGTAAGCAAAGGTCTTAACAACGGTAGCTAGTGGGGACACTCACCGATTTCAGGTCGCCGTGGCAGACGGGGGGTTGACGAGAGTGAAGGTACTCGAGTCCGCACGACACATCCCGAATCTAGAATGATTCGAGCGTCAGTGCTTGTTCCGATCCCCGAAGCAGTCCTGACCCACCAGCGATACTCGTTCGGGGATTTCCCAGGTCCCAGAACGAAGAAACTCGCGAAGGTTCCCGTTGTCTTCCCAGGGCAAAACCAGCCACGCGACGCTCCTTTCAACATCCTCTACAAATCCGATGATCTCCGCGATGTTAGGGTGGGATAGTTTGTGCAACAAACGTAGCTCGTTGACATATACCTGGAAGAGGAAGATTGAGTTATTGCACACGGCACATGCTAATAACGAAAACTCACACGAAGAAACTTTTCATCAGTCATGGCCTCGCTCGTAATGAGGCGAAACATCTTCACAGCTACCTTTCTTGCTGCTCGCCCTTCCGCGCCGGCCTTGGCGAACGTAGCCACCGCGACATTGGCATACGTACCAGCAGCCTGGTAGCCGTTTCCAATAAATTCGATTTCGGTGGTCGATATCCGCATTCTCGACAGCGTACTCAAGAGATCTCGCTGCAGCGAGGGGTCAAGAAATGCACCTGTTCGACCGAGCCTGATTTCTGGCTTACTGCGAACAGTTTGATCCTCTTGGACTCTTCGTTATCCATTCTCATTGGCGACTTGATTTCATCCACCTCTTCCTCCTGCAATGCACGAACCTGCTCCGTTAGGAGGGGGGCGGCTAGGTTCGGTGAGCTTTCTCCATCTTCCGAGGCCCCCTTTAAAGGAACGTTCGACATGGTCCGAAAATTTGAGCGTTGTAAATTCCGCGTTTTCAAAATGGATGGCTCGGGAAGGGGTAGAACGTTGGCGAGGCGTCTTGGGTTGCCAGTATAGTTGATGTGGAGCGGCCTCGAACTCCTATGGCCGATTGTTTCAGGGGTCACACTGTCACCACGCGTGACAACGTGAACTTACACCGCCCTCCTTGGGAACCCAAACCCACCACAGCACCCTTCCCTTAGGGGACAAATTCAAACTCAAACGCCTCGCGAAAATAAAACAAGAGATACCACTGCATTTTTAGCTAGATATCAAAAGGATGAGCGGCATGAACAAGGAGGAAAGGCATATGGATTCAGTGCACTGTGTACCCGAGCCCCCTGCCTTTGTTCGAGGTTCTACCCCGGAAGCCAAATTTCCCCAGGTTTGCCCCCGGAT
>WSTY01000864.1:0-13941 GCA_019633465.1 Tulasnella sp. 417 | reverse complement strand
CCACATCTCCGAAAGATGGTTCGCCGACTACAGAAGCCAATCGGATGCCCAAAATATCACCGACCCTACCCGATATCTATGACTACACTTCTTGATAAAAATTCCCCCGTGCTTTGAACAGGGTCTGGTATCAGCAGGGATCATGGGGTTTCGGGAAAAGGGTCCGGTATCGACAGGGATTCCCACGTTAGTCGTACCTCCCCGTGCTTTTCCCTCTCGCTAATCGCGCCTTCAGACGTGCCGTGTAACTTGAAACCACCGGACATGAAAGCTCGAACCGTAATGACTAGGTATTCATTTGGGATCGGTTCGGTATCCACTCGGACTGATTCCTGCGATTCGCGCCTTCGTGTTCGTGCCTTAGGATTGCCACAAGGGGCGTGTTCTCTGCTGCGATCAGGGAGCGCCACTGTCCCCCGACCTTGCCTCTCGACAAGGCATGAATATTCATCCCTAACACCATCGTACACCCCGTCACCGTCGCTCATGACTCAACGACCGGCAGGCATAGGCGTTGATGCCGCCTTCCGTGCCCAGCTGCAGAGCCTGCAGGGTTCGATCGCTCAACTCCTCCAATCATCGTCTCAGGCGGAAGCAAATCTTGTTGCCAGGCTTGGGGATGATGTTGACGACTTTGGACACCAACTGCGAAATGTACGTTCTCCTTTTTACAACTGAAACAATCCCTAACCTAAGCACTGACGTCGGAAATGCTCTACACTAACAGCATGAAGCCTCTTTTAGCTCTGCTGAGTTCGTTCAAATTCAGACCACCGTCGGCATCCTTCAGGTTCAGCTCCGGCAAGCATACCAGCGCGCCATCGATGCATCCCACCATGGCGCACCCTCCGTCATATACAAACTGCGGACGGGTCGTCGAGGTCGTCCTCGCCTTATCATCGATGCAGGCTTCCTGGAGCATGCCCATCCTTATCGGGGCCCGTCCAAGCTCGCCCGTTTCCTCAAGTGTAGTCGGACAACCGTGAAGAATCGGCGACTGGAACTTGGGCTTGACGCTCCTGGGCAGAACCCATTCCCGCCCTCACCATCGCCTCACATCGCTCCTCCACAGTTTCGCCAGGACCAGTTCATGCCAGATATTTCGGAACACAGTGCCCCGTCGATTACCGTCCGCCTCAACCCTCTCCAGGATCCATCGAGGCCAGCGGTCACATGGTCAGAGGCCGAACTCGACGAGGCAGTCTTTCGGCTTCGGTTACTGTACCCCCGGGCTGGAGTATCAATGTTAGACGGGATGCTCGATCGTTTGGGCTTCAAGGTGCCTCGTGATGCGATCTCAGGGGCTCTCCTGAGGCTTGACCCTACCGGGAGAGTCTTCCAAAGGATTCGAATAGAGCGACGTACGTATTCGGTTCCGGGACCAAATGCCCTATGGCATCATGATGGGCAGCATGGTAGGTATTGGGGCCATCAACGATCGATTGTGAGCTCTGACCAATATTGGCTGTGCAGGTCTGATCCGGTGGCTCATCGTAATTCACGGTTTCATCGACGGATACTCCCGCCTCATCACCGGACTTAGGGCATCAAATAACAATCGTGCCACCACAGTTCTTGACTTGTTTCTCCGCGCAGCCCAAGTCTACCGCGCCCCATCCCGGCTTCGAGGGGACCATGGGGTGGAGAATGTTTTAGTCGCGGCATGGATGGAGGCGAACAAGGGCGCTAGGCGAGGCTCCTACATCTGGGGAAGGTCTGTTGCTTGTTTACACATATAGCTTCCTCCATGAATGCTAATGCATCTTCGCTCACAGGAGTGTCCATAACGTACGAATCGAACGGCTTTGGGTTGATGTGACTGCCCAATTTGGCCGAAAATGGGCCGATTTCTTTACCCGACTGGAAATTTATCATGGGCTGGACGTCAATAATACGTCCCACCTTTGGCTTCTGCACTACCTTTTTTTATCTGACATCAATGCCGACTGCAAATTCTTTGCGGAGGCCTGGAACCGCCACAAGATCAAAAATAAGGGTCAGCCAGCCCGCTCACCTGAAGACATGTTCTTTTTTGATATGATCACCAATGGGGTGCGAGGCGACACCTTGGCCCTAGGGGAGATCGAGTCATATGGTATCGATTGGGAGGCGATGCCTGCCTCTCAATCAGGGAATGAGGAAGCATTCCCTCATGCTTCCTGGGTGGGCCACACTGGCCCCCCACCAAATCTCAACGGTGTAACCGTTGAGCCTCCTTCTGACTCTGGCCTGTCAGATCGAGATATTAATGAGTTGTATGTATTCATTACCCCTTTACTCTCTTTTTTTGATGACCAGTCAAAGGCTGCTCGTTGGGATTGGGCATTAGCCTTTGCCCGATCCCGCAGTCCTTCTTATTAGATAGCGGCTGTCATGTGGCCACTAGATCCGAATACGAAGACTTAGCTACCTTCTGATTTCATTCTTGCTTCCCTTTTATTTAATGGGAAACGTGTTATATAGTTACTTGCTAATTATATATATACCAAGTTTTGTTTCCCTCGGAGAACCCCTCACGTTCAACCTCATCGGCCTGTATGGCGAACATACCTCCTAGTACGTCTATGCTAATATTTGTTCCTCATCTTTGTGCCTAATATCTAATGACTATTAGATGGTAACCACCCCTCTTCAGACGGTGATGAGACCTATTCCCGGTTTGACCTTGTTCGTCGACGCCGCAGGGTGCCGCCAAACTCCACCCCTTCTACTGCCCCCCTCGCGACTCCTCTCCCGGTTTCCGATGCAAGAGCAGGCTCTCCTAGTCATGCAATTTTTTCCACTGTCGGCACAGAAGGTCGTGAAGTCCCTGTCATTCCACAAACGTACGAACTGCTTAGTCATACACAAGGTAGTCCTACGGACATCCTCAGGGATGATTATCACCATGTCCCCCTCATTAGCAACAATCATCCCTCTATGGATGGACCACTAGACTCGCATAACTTCTATACTGCTTTCTCAGTCCTGGATGGGTCGTTTCTGGAGAATAGAAACCCGGTTGTTGATTGGTGCACCCAGGTTTTACCGCTGGACCTAGATGTACCGGTCGACCCAACAACAAGTGCTCTTGAGGAACCCAGTTCGTCAACAACCCCGAGCTACAATTTTCCTTCCAACGCCATGTTGTTGGGTACACTTGGTGGCGATTTTAGTTTTGCGGCAGAGTCTCTGAACGTCAAGTGAGTCCGAATCTACCCACCTTTCATCTCCCTAACACCATTATCTTACAGCAACCCAGTAATCGACTCACTCAGAGTACCTTTCCATACGCGCAGGCACCAAGACTCTGATGTAGATGACGACACTCAAGTCTCAAAGAGCCTTCAGCCGGAAAGTTCAGGGATTCGACTGATCCTCAATGACATGTATGGGCACGAATTTGTCAAACAAGCCGCATACGAACCAAAGGCAGGAAATGGCCCCTCGGGCCTTCAAGCTTTATTTACTCATCACACTCTTACCGTGCTATTTAATCTCTTGGGTTGTAAAAGCTTTGGGAGTGTAGAGACTCTTTCAACGTCTTGGGATAGAGATGTCACCCATCTTGGAGAACGCGTAGTATCTGCCCGTGAGATTGCCGAGGCTTTGGGCTGGAAGACAAATACGCTCAACAATCGACGGGTGTCTCTGAACAAAGCATTTGCCCTCTTTGGTCTTCCCTGGGAAGGCAACCTGTCAGCAGGTAAGTTCAATTTTATGGTGTATCAAATTTTTGAAGCCGCTCTGATCGTCATTTGTGGCTTGTAACCGGGAAGCCATGGCGGCTGATTACGAGCTTCTCCAGCACTGTCTTCGCCTTACAATGATACGATATGTACCGCAATTTCCCAATAGTATTGGCAACCCCTTGAATATTGCAACGAATACTACTCCAAAGGACTTGGCAGCTAGAGGCTTGACGCTAGATTGGTTGAAGGACCAGGTACCTAAATTTTGGGAAGCACGTCCTAGCTAGTGCTGTTTTATTCCCTGAGTCTCTGCAATGCTCACTGTTAGGGAGGTGTGTATATGATGCCGACCGCATGTAGTTGAATCCCCACCTCCCACTGAATTGTATATAGATTAAATCTCATTTCTCTCTTCTTTTATTGTACAAATAGCGCAGTTCACGCTGGCAAAAACGAGGCAAAAACGGTTGCAAAAACGGCAGCGAAAACGTAACGAAAACGGTCGCGAAAACGCAATGAAAATGTTGGCGAAAAATGCAACGAAAATGGCGACGAAAACGCAACGAAAATGGCGGCGAAGACGCAACCTTTTTTTTTTTTTTTTTGCAAAACGCGTTTTCGCCCCGCCCTCCACTGCCTCGAGCTGCGAAGCACTTGGCACATCCTCTTCATCTCACCCGCACCCTCAACCGACAAGACAGCTATTCGACCTGAGGCACGACGACCCGCATCGCTTTCACGCACTGGACGCGAGGTGCTGGCGGCCTCACAACGCCACCCTTTGGGTCTCTGCATCGACTGGATATTGCGGATTGTGGGCTTGGTTGCTGGCGATAGCTGGTTGCGGATTGTGAATTACAGAATGCGAGGGCGGGAGATTAGGAAGGCGGGTGAGATGGGCGATGGGCAGGTGGTCGCGTGAAGGAAATAATATTGACGTCATTGCAAAGTAGAAACCTGGACCGGCGACGGGCGAACAATTTGCGTCATAGTTCCTACGAGAGCGTTCGTCTTGTATAACACAGCGAATAGTACAGAGCCATTTTTTAGATGGACGAGAGGGAGGCCTATCATGGGTGCAAGGGCGTACTGGAGCGGTTAAGTCACGCACAGCGTTGACCATGTAGATATTCGGGGTGATGCGTAAAATCGTGTCATTAGTCCACGATGGATATTGATACAGATTGGACGATTGCAGGAAGGGCTTGTATTCCTACTAAAAAGCGGGACGTTAGATATACTTGAAGCAGAAAACGAACGGGAAACCTACGAACAGCTTCAGGTGTTGGGTACGCTACGTTGTCTCTCCCCACCCGCGCACGTTGGTGATATAAACGGTGCAGCTGTCGTGGCCCTCATGGTCAGTGCGGCTTGGAATCGAGCAGGCGCGTCATGGGGTTGGCCGGTGGCGAATAGTGTAAAATTGACCGAGTCGATCGGCATCCAAAAGGGCGGACGATCATGGATAGCCCCTCAAGGCTTGCTCCGTTGTCTCGGGTTTACCGGCTTTTCTATTCAATTGTTTTTCTTTTCTCGTCGCTCGAACCATGCATGTACTGTCGAAGTACACTTATTTGGTGATCCCTCAAGGGACCTTTGCCTGGGGATCTTGTCGGGCCCGGGGAAATCGCGAGCCGGAGATAGTTGCGGATCGCCGTCCGGTGTCCCTGAAAGTTTTGAATTTTTGCAGCGTTTTCTTCCCCAATGCCCCCCACCCCTCCCACCCAGCCAAGAGAGAGGATGACCACGAGCCCCACTAGGTATCAACTGCCGCGGGCCTTGTGGCGGTTCTTTCTGTTGGTTGTTTCTCATTTGCGGCAAACGCCAAACCTCGACGACAACCTGCCCTGTTCTGGTTTCTCAATCCTCAACAACTCATCTCTTCATACCAGCTCCCAGCTGTGCCGAGCGGAGACCGCATCCGGCTGGGAGCCGGTATGGCCGTGTACCCCCCACTCCAAGCCTATCACCCGCCCAGCCTCGATCGCATCCTGCAGGAACGCCTGGGGGTGGCCGCCTGGCCGCGAACTCGCTATTACTGATTGTGGAGGTGTAACAAGCTGCGGGCGGTGCGGTCACAGAGCCGGCGGAGTGGCGATCTCAAGCTGCAAGTCTTTCCCATGGGTGCTCAAAATATTACCTACGCCTAATTGACCTTTTTTTCCCCTCTTAGCGGAGTTGGTGGCACTGTCCATGTATAGCCGGCGGGCGCCCGTCAATCGCCCATGCCGCCAAAAACACCGGCGCGGACACCTTCCCACCACCACCACCACCACCACCACCTGCCACCGATATCACTGCGACCAACGCCTAGCATCTACAAACATCGGTTCAAATATGCTGATTCTGGGCGACGCCCTTGGTTTCAAGTTTGCCCATTACCAGGTGGGCAACACTCCTCCCGCTCGCAGTACCGGTACTTAGTCCCCCATCCCCGCCCACCCATCTTCATCCACGTCTTCATCCACTCCGCACCCGTCTCCCCATCCACAACCACCACCACCTGCTTCCTCTTCATCAAAGCAGCAGCAACAACTCCACCGCTCACGACACGGAGAGACTTCTCCAGACGTATTCGACAGACGTCTCCCATCCGATTCAATGGCTGCGGTACTCGCATCTCGCCCCCAACAGCCAGGCAGGCTCTTCAACCCCGACACCGGCCCAATACCGTCCCGCCGCACAGCGCACCACCACCATTAGCTCCTCCACCGCGACGTCGACGTCGACTCGGACGCTTCATCAGGCGCGGGTCCATCATCGCGAGCAGCGACCTACCGGAGGCGTGCGCACCCTCCTCCTCCACCGCCTCAAGCTGCTGCACAGCACTTGCCATCCTCCCCCTCATCTCACCCGCCGCTCCCGCCGCAACACCCTCCTCAACCGACAAGGTAGTTATTCGACTGGAAGCACGACGACCCGCTTCGCTTTTACGCACTTACGCGAGGTGCCGGCGGCCCGCAAAGCCGCCCTCGGGAGGCTACATTTGTGCGTCGGCCACCTCGGTTTCCCATGCGCAGTCCATGGGTTCCAGCCTCACCCTCACCTCAAACACCACCTCTTCGTCAGCGTCGAATCCATATTCTCCCGTAGACAGCAGGGATTTGGGCGGTAATCGACTATGGTACGAGCAGATGAAGCGAATGTATCGCGACATCACCGATTTGGAGGGTGCTCTCCTCAAGGAAAACGACGTTGTCGAGGAAGACGTCGATTCGAGACATTCAGTGAGGGTGCAGCCTTCCAGAGCGACCGAAGAGAAATGGCCCCGCGACCTGCCGAGGTACCAGGTGGTCGTCATCGCTCACGTGCAAGAAGGCACTGGAGACGCCTCGTCGTCTAAAGCTGCCGCCGCCGCCATGGCTTCTTGGTCCTCTTCACCACCTTCGACTTCAATGATGGCACTCATTCGGCTCTGCCGACTGCGGTGACTCACCAGCATTTGATGCCCAACAGCCCGAGAGTGTCGCGGGTGGACGACTCGCCTCTGCCATCGATCGGGGCTCAGGCCGCCGCGGAGTTGGAATTGAGAGATGATGCGGAGCTGTGGGGGCAGAACGCAAGGGAGTGGGACACCAAGGCGTCAAGGATACGCCTAGTTAAGGGAGGCTGCAGTATCATTTGGGTTTGGTCGGCGCCGATGCAGGGGGTGAGGAGATGAGAGCTATTTATCATTTCGCCAAAGAGGTGCGAATTTCCTTTCGTTCGTGTTCTTGAGGGGCCAGTGTTGACCGAGTTTCGTGGCCGTTTTGCAGTCTTGTCTCCCACTACCCATGCGACGCCGCCCGCGAGTCCACCCTTCCCCTCTTCTCCGCCGCCAAGCAGAGCGCTTGGCATTCACCATCATCACCCGCCCCATCCATCTTCCTCCTCCGAGGCATGCTCTTCACCCGAATCCAGTTGGACAACTTCCACCCTCCCGTCGCGCGCTCAAGGAGCGGATCCAGCTCAACCCGGAAGAAATCACCGAAGCCGAGTGGACCATGATGGCCGTGCTCAACATCTCGGCCGTCCTGGACTACGAGCAAGGGGAAGGCATGCTGCGCAAAGTCTGTGGCTGGATGTCGCCATCCGCGGGAGGACCGTGCGCTGCGAACGGTCAAGAGCAGGACGGGTCGCCCGGCATCTGGAAGGAGAGGCGATTCAGAGGACGCAATGCAGGTGGATTCGACTCCGGTTGCTCGACATCCCCGCAGTCGTGCTTAACAAGCCCGAAGTGCAGATGGCTGGCGCCGATGTTGCAAGGTCCCATGGAGGCGCTTTCCACCAACCGGCCGCCAGTAGAGGAGCTTCCGTACACTGCTCAGCTGGCGCGGCATCTTACCTTTGAACTTCTCCTTCACACCATGTGACACCCTTACATCCGCTCCAAATCTCCCTTCCGTCCCGATTCCGTCAACCCTCACCTCACCACCATCTTCACCTTATTGGCCACACTCTTCAAAAACAAGATTCCTTTGCAAATCGTGGACAAGTGCACCCGCTGGCACGAGTTCACCCTGTTCTTCACGCATATCTACCAGCAAACGACTTGGTTGAGGTCCAGATCTGGGTCCGCGCACTTGGATCGCGGGGGTTCCAAGACATCCAAGTGGTTCGGTTCGAACCCATTGCTGGAGGATTTGGGCTTGCGTGGCTCCGAGTGGGTGAGGAGGGCGTACAAGCGTGACCTTTGGAGGACGACCGCCTGACCAACGGCACTGGAAGGTGAAAACGACGTAATCCTCAACATGAACTCTGGACGGACCCGCAGTGCAAACAGTTGGGGTGGAGCGTGGAGACGATCGTGACGAGTATGAATGGCCTGGCCTGGCTCAGTGAGGGAAGGATTCCGAGGAGACCAGGGCTCGCAAGGTGAGAAGACCCACAACCGTTTCGTTCTTCGATTCTGGATACTAACCGGCCATTTTTGTTGCAGGCTTACCAGCGTTACCCCTGCAGCCTCTCCACTCACCACTGTCGCCCACCGCTCGAGACCTGCAACAAGGTCTTCGCGCAAGACAAAACCCACCCAACCTCTTCTCCCAGTCTCCCTGGGCTACCCCATCCTCGTCTGCGCCACCAGCATTCCCCCTCGGTTTGCTCGCCGTGGTCTCCGAACTCGTCGCCTCGCAGTGTTGGACCTTACCTCAACACCGGCGTTCAGACTCGATAGACCTCGCTCCAGGTCCAAACCTCCAAAGGCAACTACCTCAAGAGCTTGTCAATCCGATCCTTTGGGTGATTGTGAAAGCAACATAGACGTCTCGATCACCCGCCCTGCCTCCTGGCAGCTGGACCATGCTGTCGACCGCACCTCCTTGCTCGTTGCCAGCAGGAACGCCGTCACGAGCACAGATAAGACTTCGAAGGTGGCTCTGATCGCAACGGTGAGTCGACTGCATCGTATTCGTATTTTTATTTTCCTGCCGACTAATTGTATCCACTTCTGTGCGCGTCAAAGCTCGCTCAAGGCAACTCAAGGCTGCTAACGGGAAGGATATCGCTGCCATCTTCAGCTCCGCCAAATACTAAAATAACAAGTTGTCGCATAACGTCACGGGCACGTATGCCTCCCTTTCTTTGTCCACTATATCGAATTCATACACATCGACCAACGGGTGGGATATCTATGGGTGACTTAGATAGCATGGCGCGAGGGGATATGACCTCGCTGCCCTTCTTTCAAAGGGGTATGTGTGTCGTTTCGTCCGGCCGTCAAATCGGGCGAGACCACGTGACTTAGTCGAGCTTTGTCGCCAACTCCAGCCCCTTGTCCGTCAGCGCCGCTTCATTCCATGCAATCCACTTCTACACCCAGACCCCTACAGTGCCGCTCTTTTGGTAATATCAGACGAATGAAAGGAGGGGCCACTGCGATTACTCATTCGAAGTACATGCAGTAAGACTATAACTTGCCAAACTCCGCGACCTGTGTAAGTACACTCTGTATAATGAACCAGTCAACGGCATCATGACCCGAAGCAATCTCCGACCCTGGTTTGTAAGTATCAACCCCTAGGAAATTCAGAAACTCCGGGACAGGGATCTCAACAGTACCAGCACACGTGCCAAACTCGATCCCCCCGAGACTGCAACAGTCAGCTGACATATCGTTGACGAAGGTAACCTATGAAAGAACAAAAGATTAGACCGCGCGCCAAACCACGTCAATACAACCCACCATGATGTCACCCATACCACGCCCAAGGGTTAAGGCTGAACCCTTTGCTGCGACATGAAATTGCCGGACGAAGAACGCGGGGTTTGCAAGTTCAGTTTCGTCGAACATAGGGCAAGCTCCCTCCTTCATGAGCCGCTTGAGACCTTTGGTGAAGCGAGACGGTTGATGCGACAGTGCACGTCTGAAGTAACTCTTGAGTTGATCGATGATTCGCTCGCGCATATTCATCGATTGTTCGGGTTGATAGGCGGGGTCGAGCTGCCGCAGCTGGTTGCGCAGTGTTTCCATGGTTGGTCCTTGAGCGCCGATTACAAGGCTAAATGAAAGCTTATCGGCGATAGAGTCGTACGACATGATAAGTCCCCCCCACGTGTCACGAATGAACACTTCGAGACCCGATCGATATGTGGATATTGCCTAAAACACAGAACCGTCGGTAATAAGCAAAGGAGATGTGGACGACTCTTGACTTACTGCAACGAGGTCAAAGCCATTCCGGCATGGCAGCCTGAAGCCGTTATTGAAAGCCCGGAACTCAAGCCCACTGACGGTGGTGCCCAGTGTTAAGGCGGTGACAAAAGCCATCTCCACCTCCGATTTCCAGACTTCCGCTTGAACAGCATCCTTTGGGATACTCGTAAAAAAGACAGGCTGAGTGAACCCGGCAAAGGCATTGTCAGGAACGGGAGACGCATCTGGCAAGGTGATTACGTACTGAAACGTCTAAATGATGCACGAAGCGAGACTTCCAAGGCTCCTGAGTAAGCTCCTGCATGTTGGATAGTGAGCGAAAGCGCTTCACAAGGGCGAACGTTTCTGGGTCAAACGTCTCAAGGAAGGCTGGCGTCATTGCAGCTAATCGTCCGGCATACATCAGATGCAGCAGATGAAAAGGTGAGAAGCCAAGCGGAGCTCGCCCAAGCCAAGCAATGCAAAGCCCGTGAATTGACCCCAAAAATTCAAGTTCTGATCCATGTTGGCTTGTTAGGAGGCTTGCATGAAACGAGGATGGGCCGGGGGCCACAGTCCGATACCCGCCATTGGCTGGGACAAAATAGCCCGAGGTATCGCAGAGATGAATGCTAACCAAGTGGTTCAATGCTTGGTTCCGAGGCCCTTTTCCAATTGAAACCGTATGGTGATTAAGAGGCGAGGTGCTAGAAAATCGGTGGCACAACATCCCAGTATGAATAAAGTTACCCACGTCATAGAAGCGAGATGCTTACATTGCAAAAAAAGAACGCCTCGCCAGTACTTTGGTGAAGTCTTTTGATTCAATGGCTTGGCGAATGGCTGCTTCCAGCAGGGCAGCGAGGCCTTCAACGGTCGGTGCCCGGAGGTCAATGCCCGCTTCTTGAGCGGGCAATAGCGGATCTTCTGATCGATTTGGGAACCGGGGGTTTGCTGCTGCTGTTGGAATAAGCGTTGTGAAGTCGTTGAGGTCATTGGTCCTTGGAAGTCTGGGGAATAGCTGGTCCAGCGAAGGTGGAGTGGCATCGAACAAGCACTGATGGCTATTTTCCTGGTGCTAGTCAAAGGAGGAGAGTTAGTTATATCCATCGCAATCAAATTGGAGCATGTATACCTCGTGCGTGAAAGCTGATGGGGTATCGTCATCCGAAGGTCCCCGATCGGGTGAGGGGACATCGATGTCCATATCCATGAGTGATGTATCACTAGCCTCGGACCGCGTTGGATTGATTGGAATATGTCTTGGAGTTGTTGAGGTACGACCAGCTGAGCTGTTGGGCTGGGTTGACGGCAGTGCAATCGCAAGCCGGGCCCTCGATGAACCTGCGATCCCCTGAAAGAAAACAGTCAGCCGGATCAGAACGCAGGAGTCGATCAGGCACTGAGGATCGTAACTTACTGCGTCGTTAGTCTGAGCTTGAGAATGCAGGTTAGGAGGTGTGGCAGTGGTTGGATTTGGCAAATCTGGAAGCTGTTTAGGATGAACCAACTTAGTCCTCGGTAACGCTACCACATAACCAAATAATGCACGTACGTCTATATCGTCATCCTCCGAGGGTGGCTCAATGTGCAATGGGAAGGGCTCAGGACGTCGAACACCTAGCAGTGGGGCTTGAATGCTGTCGATCTCCTCATCTCGATCCGACTCCAACGTCGTGCGAGTCAGTTCACCTTGATGAGCTCGAAGAGCTTGAACAACCGACTCTTCATTGGAAGAAAGCTCTCCTGCATCAAAGTCATAGCCGATGCCTTGTGCTCGCCGGTATGTTGGAAGACCCTCTTGGACATTGTTTGTGGTCAAGCAGAACTCCATGCGCGCTTTGATACACGTGTGCTGATGAACAGTCGACTTGACGGACGATGTAAATGCTGCTGCAGACCGTGCAGTGAAGGGTACCTTAGGAGCTAATGGTACGGATACGGGGTTAGTGTCGTTCTAGCGCCAGCAAATGGATGACAGCGTTACCAATCCGGAGAACAAACGACCTGCCCTCACTTGGCCTTTCCTCCCAGATAGTGTGACTTGCGGCATCCTTGACCTTCTTTGCTTCGGTGAGGCCCCCTAGCGTCAAGGGTCGGAATTCCGGCAGAATGTCAAGGTGAATGTTCCCGGTTGTTGTGCGTGGAGTTCCTTTGTTGGTGGGCACAAGGATAAAGAAAGGGAGACGCTCCCAAATAGAAGCGTCATTCCGTCCAGTAACCACCTCAAGGTCTTCAAAGCGGTAGTGAAAAGGCGGGGATGTCATTTTCTCAAGGATCGACTCAAAGAGGGAGGCGATTGGGCAAGAGAAATCGACGTTGAGGAAGATATGGAATGCGCCAAAAGCAGCTTGACGGTTCCGAAATTCTGCCAGACGATTTGTGAAGATGAAGACATCTGTTCTCCTCTCTCCAGGCGTGTTCTGTCAAGGAATAAATGCGGGAAGTCAGCAACAACAGCCGGGCTGATCAAGTCCCATAATTCATACCACCCAAGGATAAAATTCAGCGACAACAGAGCAAGAGAGCATTGTAGCAGAGAGTATGGGTATATCGCCTAGTGTCGGTGTTGGATTTGCGGCTCCACGGACCCTATGCTTGCCCTTTCCCTTTGGCGGACGACTTGCGGACATCTTCCTGGCCCAGTTAGACTGCCTTGAGGCGGCATCCAGGATCTCCGGAGAATGAAGTCGAAGCCCAGACGGCGAAGATGAAGCGCCAAAAAAGGCCATCGGATCCGCTGCAGGTGCCATGGCCATGGCCGGGTGGCCGAAGGAGATGCTTGGCGAGGCAGGCGACGGTACCGAGGGCAGCTGTGGTCGAGCTACAAAAGGACCGTTGTAGTAGCCCGTATTACTTGGCCCATAGCCGGCGGGTGGCCCATAAGTTGGAGGGTTCACTGGAGTCGGATGACCAAGCATAGCGGCAGGGACGGCAGATGTTGGTGGCGCGAGTACAGGAAGTCGAGGGCTGGTATAAGCCGCGGTACCAGGAGAGATCACATTGGTCGATGTTGCACCAGCGGCGAATGCGGTGGTTCCTGAGCCTAAATGAGGATGCCTGTACGATTCCTGGGCGCCGGGAAGACGCTGTCGAACGGCAGAGAACGAGTCGTTGCTGTCATACGTCGCTGAGCGTCGAAAGCCGCCCAAGGCTGGCGGAGCTGTTGAAGGCGGGTGGCCAAAGTCGGGCATGCGATTGGGAGGTCCAGAAGTCATGGCAAAGTAATGAAGAGCAGAGAGTCAGAATGGCGAACAGCTTTGTTCAGACAAGTTCAGGAAAGCATTTATAGCTCACCGTCAGAAAATCAAAACCTCGCTTGCAAAAGGGAGCCCTCGTAGCGTCAATGCAGATGATCTAATGTCAATACCGAATGAATACCAGATGAATACCAGATGAGTACTCACCGCGCTTCCCCGGGTTTGCCGACGTGTTGAGGAAACGTGGTTACCAGGGCCACTCCGTGTTTGTTTCAGTGGCAGGGTCTGGGAACCTCATGATACCTCATGATCCCAGATGAATACCAGACCCTTGCGTAGGCTCAACCACCGAAGAATATTTGGTGAGATCTGACCTCATAGATATCACTCCAACTTTGCGCCTTTATGTCAACGAGCCGACTCGAAATTGTCGCACGCCGGGGTATTTTTCGGGACT
>WSTY01000863.1:0-13947 GCA_019633465.1 Tulasnella sp. 417 | reverse complement strand
AAGCAACGTTCGAAGTCGTCCGACCATTCTCCCGACTTGGGAATTCCCCCGAAGTACGCTTCCACGTGCGACGCTACACCTCGGAAACGAGTAGCCCCACCTCAACTCCTCCCAACGAATCTACTTGGAGACCAGTAAGAGGTCTGGTAGTAACTGATGGTCGGGAATACTTCTGGTCACTTGATGCGAACTTTTCGAGTTAGGTTGGACGCACGGAGAAATGCCAGCGGGAGGGCAATTGATCAGGGGGTTCGATCGAGGAAGCGGCAATTGCGAAAAATTGCCTCACGCGGTTCGTTTGTCGACCCCGACCCTGCAATCGACCCCAACGATCGAGGCGACCGACTCCGAGAACGACCAAGCCGGCGCTGGCAATACCCTCACAGACGAGGACTCCAACAAGCCCATCGTCTCTCTCGGCACTAAGAAGCAGTTTGACAGCGTGAGCAATGAGGGGAAGGCGCGTCGCCGAGCTCAACGGCGAGCTTCGAGAATTCACCCCGGATCCGACAATAGACTTGACGTGGAAAGAACCCCGAGCGATCTTCCTACTACTCCCTGGCTCGGCATTTATCCTGGGAGGACCGATAGTTTCCGTGGAATCTGAGGACACATGTTCCAAGCAGAGGCAGCTTTCCACCGAACCTTAGCACCAGCATCATAGGCGCAAATGAGCGGCATAGCATTGAAGCGCCGTCGAAAGGCACTGTCATGGTGTTCGAATTGTAGGGGCACCAGGCTCCCAAACCCGTAGTCGGCGGCAGAGCGTTCATCGGTAAGTATCCACAAAGCAGCGCCCATCACTCCGCAGCTCTCATCGGGAGAGCGATAATGTCGAGAAAAGGGCGAGCTTCGAGCGTGCGGATACGGCAATGTGAAGCCCAATGCTCAAAGGTTCACGCAGCTGTGGCGGAAACATTCGGTCCGGAAGTGGAGTTTATCCGGTCAGCCACCGCATTTTTGGTCTGAAGATCATGGGAAATGGTGATAATCTTGCTTTTATTACTGCTTTTGCCTGGGAGTTAGTGCTAAAAGCCCTTGTTCGCACTGCAAATTTTGTACAAAACCTGGGTGTGCCCTGGCTTTTCAAGCCTTATCAGGAGTAGCCGGGGTGCCTTAGATGCGTGGCCTATCCAGGAGTTTAGGGTAGCTAAAATAGATCCGAGACTAGGAGCGCACTCACTTTGTAGTATTTTCTGGGTCAGGGATAGACCGAGCCGGTGTTTAGTGAAGCCCCCGCCTGGGTCCGGAAATGGGCAATCTCGGAGATCATGAAATCGGCAATAGTTACGAGTGCAGCAACTTCCAGAGATGGTCTTTTCCGCCTTATATGAGATATCAATAGCACCGTCGGGCGTGCCAGGTGAGGTAGTGGTGCAGTGAAAGGTTTGGGGAGGATAGATGAGACGTTGAACGCCGCCTTTGAAACACGATCGCTCTTTCTATACTCAAACGAGAAATCTCAAGTGGTTGAAAAACACATATTTATATTTAGGATGCAGTACAAAAGGACATGTAGCTCCTAGATTTACGCACCGGCCTAAGGACGCTGCACATCGCCTAACTGTCTCCGATTTGTAAGGTCGCTATCGCACATCAGTTGGATGCGTGGAAGTCACTGGTGCAGGAGTTTGAGGGCTGTGGCATTTCGGACCTGCTTGCCGAGGCTCCTGGTAGTTGGCCACCCTACGCATCTTGCGGGGCAGGCACAAGGGGATTATCTTACCATGGATGATCGAGGTGAAATATTAGGGCTGGTCGTATTTCGGACCGGCGTGTCGAGGCTTCTGGTAGTTGGTCACCTTACACATCGTGCAGGGCAGGCACAAGAGGAAAGCCTGATATCGTGGATGATCGAGGTAAACCATATTAGGGCTGATGGTATTTCGGACCCGTGTGTCGAGGCTCCTGGTAGCTGGCCACCCTCCGCGTCTTGAGGGACAGGCACAAGGGACAGCCTGAGATCATGGGTGATTGACGCGAGCCATATCTTTTCAGAGAGCCCGATACCATTTCTGCAGTATTATCGTTGGAACCGGGGATGCTCTCGAGAAGTATACTCCGGTCCCCCAATCTACCGTAGCCCTCTACTTTCTCCTGCGTCTATAGCGCACTGTTTAGCCTACCCTCCCTCATTGCTGAAAGCAGAGTAGATGGTTTCTGCATCCCAGGGATGGCTATCGATGAGCGAGAAAAGCGGTTCGTGGGGGAGAATGCTGAATGAGGGGAGTGGCATATGTGAGATACGCGAACATGACTTGCTTAAATACTCGTTCGAGTACAATACACCCACTTCCGCAAGGAGAAAACTTAACTCTTGAACTATTCTTAGCTGGGAATGCCGCATGCTGCGGGAGAAAACCTGTCACGGAGAACTCTTTCCGCAGCAACGGACTGATGACATTTCTTCGCCGCCAGGACGTCCGATAGCCAGTAGTGTGTTCTATTTCAGCATCACCTGTATAGAGTTTGTAAACAAAGAGTGACAAGTAGCTCTGTAAACAAAGTCTTTAGGCGCAAGATCGATACTCAGAGGACTTAGAAAAGGTAGCAAGTCTCCCCGGGCTAGGTGAAGGTTTGGTGGTGGGCGTTCCCCTAAATCGTTCATGGATTCCGATAGCTGGTCCAGCCCAGTGCCCCAGGTCCACAGAAAACACCAGAAGATAAAATTAGGAAACCGTTTGACATCACGGCCTGACGTCAATCAATAGCCAGTGAGGATGGGAGAACCCCTCGGACCGAAGGTGTCAAACGCCACACCCCTATTGGCAAGAAGATATCCGGCGGCGAGCTGCGGAGCAACCACCAAAGCCACGGCAAGGAAACAGCATGAGCTAAAATTAGTAACACCTGAACGTCGGCTGGCGAGAATGGTTCACAGACGGTGGATTAACTTGGTTCGATTTCGCGAAGATGGGAGACTTTGAGGCTGGGTGGCTCGAAGCGCGAGAAACCGACGCCCGCGGCACCACGACCGCTCCCCTCTCGTTCAGCAGCATTCGTGTCCTCGCCAGGCCTCACATATGAACGGCTAAACTGTACAGCGGCTCTCTCCCAGCGTCGAAACTAAAATTTGCCCCTAGATTCCTTACAAAACTTTGCCCAGCCATGCTTTTGTCCCTGCCCTTGAGGACTCGTTCCCATCTTCATATTTCTTACAGCCAAGTGCCGAAGCATTTTGCCAGGGCTGACAAGCCTTGTGCCAATGTCTCGCCGAGCCCGGGCCGAGAAGACTTCGACGTAATAAGTGCTCTTCCCGAGCTCGGCGCCGCGCTCACACCGACCATTTACCGAACGTGGAAGCCGTCCGCAGCACACTTTACCTTCCCAACCACCTCCCGACGATTTTTCTGCATAGCTCTTGGCTGGTTCTTGTTGCTGCCGAGGTCTAACCAAGATATGACCTGAGAGTTTGCTCGGCAATCAAGTGGTGTAGATGGTGATTGGGCGGGGAGGGGGGTCAACGGCGACGGGTACCCTCACAGCGTTGGTGACAGTAACCACATTTACTAGGTAAGCTCATTAGCACAATATATGCTTCTTTGAATGTCAGGGGAAAGATAATAATGTAAAGAGAGGAGAGTAAGGTACATCGGGCCAAGATTTGGCCACGCTCAGGCTAAGACACACAGAAGGCCTAATCGGGACCGACCCCGATTGGCGGACGTGTTCGAGCCTGAGAGCAGACATGGTTTGCTGGCTCCAATATTTTCCTCCCATATCGCGCACAACCCTGTGGTCCCTCTCCCAATCCCTCACCAAGTGCACTCCAATTAGTACGGTTGAGCCAGGGCACGAGCCTGCTGCTCCCGATGAAACCTCAACCTCTCCTCACTGACTGAAAGCCGCTCGATCGTCTCGTCGCTCGCCCTCTTTAATATCCTCCCCATTCCATCCATCCGGATTTCGCTGAGATCAACGTCCACGTCCTCCTGCATGATCATGCTCCCGTCCAACGCGTCATGAATGCGAGCCCGGGCTGTCGGATTCCGGAGAGTAGGGCTCTGGCTTAGGCTCAGAAGCACGACGATGCAGGAGAGGCGTTCGACGAGGAGTAGGACGCAGGACAAGGCTTGGGAGGGCAAGTTAGGATTGTACCCCTCGGGGAAAGGGATGTGTTGAGGTTCGAACACGTCGGGCCACGAGTTGTCCGAAAGCTCAATGTAACGCATGTGCAACTGACGACGTTGAACATTCTGTCAGCTTGCGAGCGATATATTCGCTTCATCAAACTCACCTTTAATCCATCAGGCCGTCGATCCAATACAGCAATGACAGGTTTCATCTGCCTTGTCTTGGACTTGATGCACCCAATTTGAGCTCCGATCCCGTCCACCGACATAACAGGTCTCTGCGGTCCCGCATTGAAGTGCGCTGTGTTGAACACTTCAATCGTCCGTCCCGGTTGTCCAAATAGACAGCAGTATGGTGTTTTGAGACTGGCGTGGCATCGAACCCATTGGAGTTCTAGGATGGCCCGGTCACTTCTGTTTGCTCGGGAGTTCAGTTGCCAAGGGGGGCCCGAAGGTGGGTGCCAGAGAAATAGTTCTCCAAATGTCGTCCCGAGCACGAGTCCTGCGTTGGTCTCGCAAATGGTCGTCCACCGAGCATCGAACGGACTACTATAGGTAACCCTTTTATGTTCGAGGCTGTAAAGATGTATAGATCGTCCTTATTGGATGGGGAAACCCGGAGGAAAGGAGTCTATTCTCAGCTGATTTTCAGGTGTGGCGTGGTGTGAGAACGTACCCTGGGAGTACAGTATGAATAATCCGTCCGGGGTCAGCTGCCATTTATCCCAGGGCAAGGAAGGTTCTAGGGGTGAGTCATCCGATCCTATATCGTAAATGAGAAGGTCGTCCGAGCTGCCGGAGTCTGAGTAAGCGAGCCGATCGCCAGACACCATCCACCGCTAACGAAAGCAACGAAGATGGTCAGGAAACCCGAACATGCCATTGTAAGACCGGGGGACTAATTACCTCGTATTGAGCTAGCTCATTCATGGATTTCTGGGCATGGCTAGGCGAAAATACACCTTGCCACATAACAAGGTCACTACACGTGTAACAAGTGTTAGGGTCGTTCGAGATGTAAGTATGGTTTAGATGCGCAAATGAACAGACTTTTGTCTCGCGGTGACGAACGACCCGTTTGATCCTTTTGAGGATGTGGTCCGGACTGAGGCCCGCGGCTGCACTCCGACGAATGAACCTGGTCGACTACACAAGGAACGAAGGTCAAAAAAAGGTTAATTCAGTTATTAAGCCGTGAATGCTGCGCCAAAAAAGGTGCCAAAGGAGGGAGATATCTACCCTTCATTCATGGTTACAAAAGTCTCAGCGTTTGAATTGCTGGAACGCACAGAGAACCGGTTTGGATTGAATCCAGGATTCGACGATGTGGGGTGTTGATAATGCGCATATGACCTGGTAGACATTATAGGGTCACTTAGTCCGACTAGAACACAAGGAGAAGGCGATAGATTCTCGTACGTAGTTGTCGGAACCGATTCGTTTCCACCGCCACGAGCGTGCTGAGTAGTCTGCCTGTATGGCCATGGCATGGAATCGTCAAAGTCGTCTAGTTCATCATAGTTTTCCGCTGCCCGCGAGGGGTCAGAAACTGGCACTCTTCAGGGGGTTAGCATGTTGCTGAGTGTTCTTGGAGAGACGAAGGGCTCACCCCGACGTCTCGTAGGGGCCTGTTTGGAGTGGACGATTTGACGGGCCGGGCTCAGAGCCCCGACTGCTCGAAGGCGAAATGTGAGTCCTGCAGGGGAACGGTTTCAACGGGAGCAGCCTTACTCATATTGTCCATAACCTCGGTTATCAGCCATCGCTTGATCAGATATCTCGTGGGGAGTGAAAGATTACTAGACACCGGGCGCTTCAGTGCTAGTTGTTACGTCTGGCTAATGCTTTCTGTCTGCTGGCTCCGACTAGCCTCGCCGCCGGGGTGGTGGTTGAAGGTAGTGGTGGCTAGGCGGGCGGCAAGGGTTCATCGTGGGTCACCGCACAAGTGATCTCCCAGCGTGGCGGGGTTGACGTCAAGCGTCCAATCTCGAATCCAGTTGGAGAAGGCTAGTCAAGGTACACAGCCGAAAATTACGCTTCGATAGCCCTTGACTCGTATAAGGGCTGCTGTTCAAATGAGAGTGCAGGGTTTCGAAAAAGAGTATCTGTCAAGACTATCTGGCCAACCGCAGAATACCGGGCATCGTTCAGCACTGGGCACACCGCGCATATAAACACTTCCTATCGGCAAGTACAATAAATGTTCGGCTCGTAGGGATCAGAGCAGGACTTTTCAGAGAGGTTCCCTCCTGCGACGGAGCCAGCTCTCGAGCCGAGCGCGAGTCCAATTCCGGACAGGGTCCTGCGTGCGACTTGACAAACACCGGGCCTCGGAAACACTGTTTGCCGACGCCAAAGCTTGAATTCTCGCTGCGATATAGCACTGTTGCCATCCTGAGGGTCGAGATTTTAATTAATTTTGTCTCCCTTGGTTTGCTAAACATATTCGGTCCGCTCGCATTTCTTACCAGCTGGGGAAATCATGATCATCTTCGGGGGCATCGCAATTTGGTTGGTAGGGGTCTCCCTGTGTTGATTCCCACACCGCGAGGATATGCTCAACCACTTCCCGTCGCGTCCCTACCTCGCCACGTTAATTACCATCGTTGCCGCCAGTGTCGCTTGCGATTTGGGATTTGAATACCATGGCCCAGCTGGCTGAGCGACCCGAATGGCAACAAAGCGCAGTACGTACTACTGAAGTGACATTAAAATTTGCGAGCCTTGACATGAATTCATTCGCTTACTTCTCTAGCAAGAAGAACTGGATGGTTTGTCTCATCTCAGGATTTCTCCTGATCGGTTGATGATGGGCTCTGCCCTTTACTATGGAAGCATGAGCGAAGTGGCATTCGCGTCCCTACTACCTACACCCAACGGAGAGTCGATCGCACCGGAGGAGGACCTAGAGGTTGTCGTGAAAAAAGTTCACTTTAACACGAAGGGTGACCCTGAAAAGAACTACAACGTACGGGCTTATGCCGCTCCCTTCCCCCTCTGACTGATGATTTCCATAGGGCTTCGTTCATGAAGCTAAAATCCTCAGCCAGTTATCTCACCCGAACATCGTTAATCTCATTGGTTTCTTTGAGAACGTGGGAGCAAGGACCGCATCGCTCATTTTCCCTTGGCGACTACCTCTCAGTAACTTCATCACCACCGGAGAATGGCAGATTCCTGAACGCGTATCGCTCGTGAGGACGAGAAAATTTTCATAGCAAAGGATGGAAGCGACTAACTGGACCCCCAGATCAAGGATCTGATGAATGGCCTCCACTACCTTCATTCACAAGAGCCACCCATCATTCATGGCGACCTCAAAGCGGTACGGGGTGATGTTTTCAATTTTAGCCCCATGCTAACATTCCTCGTACGCTAGTCCAATATCTTAGTCGATCCCGCCAACCACGCTGTTATTACGGATTTTGGCTCGGCCCGGAGAATGAGGAGAGATTCCGCAACTGACTCGCCTTGGCCGACATTCGACGAGCTTTTCACGAGAAGTGAAGGCGGGTTTACGCAGCCTCAACTTGAATATTCCGCCGTCACGGGAACTTTGACCTTGTCATCTCCTGGATATACTGATAGATGGGCAGCGCCGGAAGTGCTGGTTTATGAGTGGTTCGGCCCACCCGGAGATATCTGGTCGTTCGCTTGGATCAGCTGGGAGGTACGTTTGCCCGGACTTCAGGGTCTATGAAAGTCGCTTTGCTCAGCATCTCTTTTTTTAGATAATGACCAACAAAGAACCATATCCTGAAATCGGGCGCCAGGCGGAGGGCCTGATGGTAATTGTCCTTAGTGAAGGACGACCGCCCGACGTTCGGGAGCAAGAAGGAACATTCCCAATACTTCAACTGTGTAGCCTCATGGTGGAATGTTGGAGCTTTGATCCGAGAAAACGACCCGATGCGGCACGCTGTAAAGCACGACTTGAGTGGATGGTCAGTGCTTCTGAGCCTCAAACCGGTTTATCCTGGCTGATAGTTCATCCTAGCCGTCTGCCGTCCCATCCGTTGACGCAGCGGAGGTTCAATCTCCTCAACTTTTTCTCAAGATTGGGGACATGCATCGCCTTCATAGTCGTCCTAACGAGGCCCTGGAAGCGTTCGAAAGAGCGTTGGAGATCAGTCGTCGGATCGAGGACCACAAGGCGACAGCAGGGGCGATGCTCCTGCTTGCAGAGAGTTACAAAGACCTATCTAGACTCTTGGAAGCCGAATCGAGCTTTAAAGGTGCCCTGGAATACTATGACGGACGGGGCGACCGGACCGGAATGGGGACCGCTTCGATTGGGCTGGCCAACGTCTACGATACCATGTCAGAGACCGCCAAGGCAGAGACGCACTACAGACTGGCTCTTGATGCGTTTTCACAGGTGAACAATGACCTGGGGAGAGCTAACTCTATGATCGGGCTAGGCCGGATCTACAAGGGTCAATCCAAGCTCGACCAGGCTAAGAAGAGCTACCAAGATGCAGAAGAAATCTACCTGCGCATAGGCGACGAGATGGGGAGGGCGAATGCTCTATTAGGTCTCGGGCGCGTCCACCAGGCTCAGTCTGAAGCAGAGGATGCGGAGAAGAAATGCAAGGAAGCAGAGGAGATCTACACACGCATCGGTGGCGAGCTGGGCCGCGCGAACGCTTTGGAAACCCTAGGAGATATATATCGGGCTCAGTCAATGTACCAGGAATCTCGGTCGTCCTATGTCGAAGCGGCAGAGATTTACGGCGGACTCAAGTACGAACACGGGCAAGCCAACACGATGCTCGGCCTAGGTCGCATCCACTACGTCCATTCGGAATATAGCCAAGCTGAATCAGTTTACAAGGAGGCACTGGACATCCACACCCGTGTTGGAGATTTGTTAGGGAGGGCAAACGCGTTAGCGTGGTTGGCAGATACCTACCGTGCAGAGTCCCGATACCGCGAGGCGGAGGAGACCTACGTACAGGCGAACGATACGTACCTCCGCGCAGACGACGATCTGGGTCGGGCAAGCGTCTTACTCGGGCTGGGGCAAGTTCTTCAGGCACAATCCAAAATAGCGGAGGCGGAGGTTGCGTTCGCTGAAGCTGCCGAAGCGTCCAAGCGCGTTGGAAATCAAACGGTTCAGATCCACGCTATAATGACCCTCGGCCTCATCTACGGAAACCGTGGTGATTACCGCGCCGCCGAAAACCAATTCGCTGAAGCGGTCGCAATTCTTTCCGGATCCGGGAACGAGACCGCGCTGGCGGCAGCTCAAAAGGCTTTGGAGGGTTATCGAAAGCTCGCAAAAGGGACCCATCGGTTACATGTATATATTCCACTTTGGATATTTTTCTTTTTCAAGGAGTTGTTTCAAAGGGCGCTTCGGCTTCTGTGGTTCCGGTGATGTGATGATGCGGTTGTCAAAATATTATGCTAAACTAGACTTTGGTCGATGCCCGGTTTTCGCTGGTGTAGTTTCCGCCGTTGCTCAAGGTTGCGTAAGGTGGTAACCGCGACTACCGTCGAGACATCTATTCCACCAGTGTCGATGTTTTATGGAAAGAATGAATGTAGATGCGAACTTGATGAATGGTAACCTGCAGCGCGCAGACGTCACGCCTTGGTCCACTAGGGGAATCGCAGCACCGTTAGCTGAACAGCCTGCTTTGTAAAATCAGTATCTCTATTTGAATCTTGTATGCTTCCGCTCGCAGTTACACGTCTAAATTGCAATAGTGATTGATGCAAATGTGATCGTTAGTTTCGTCCTATAATTCGGATCAACCCTTTGACACTCGTTACTGTTCGCCGACCTGCTGAAGGCTCCGCAGGCCACACCTCCCTCCACGGTCACACGGATATGTTTTCTAACCAAGGATAGGCTTAGCGCCTTCGGATACAAGCTACTGGGCGGTCCCGTCCGGGGGGGGGGGAGTATAAAGGAAGTCTTGTAAGAGCGCAGATCGTACGACAACAGCTAGCACGCGAGTGTGCATAGAACGAACAGGATTTGGGATCATATTATAATAAAACATCATAACCATGAGCCTAGCCTAGGATATATGTTGGCATGAGGTCCGGATGACTTCTTTTAGTGGAAACCCACTACTCACCGTATAGAAGAGTACCTATAAGACAAACAGAGAGGGGGTGCTAAATAGCTAGGATAATGTAGAAAGATCCCTTTTAGTTGTTACGCGGTTAGCTTGGACGACTCCTCGCAAAAACGTACCCCGGATACGTCGACCACACTCTGCCGTTCAAGGACCGAGAGAGTTCAAAATCCTACCGCTTAAACTGCTCACGCCACCCGCCACTTCGGACAGATAGATCCTCTTTTGCTTCTCGTGGGAGATGAGGAGGAGTGGTGGTAGTGGGCTTAGATTTCGGATTTCGTGATTGGGATGAAGGCGATTTGCTGGCCTTAGAGCTGGGAGTCGGTCGGCTATTTGGAGACCTGTCGCCGGACCCCGAAACTTGTCGTGCAATATCACGGGATTTATCTGGAGAACTGGCATTTGATCGGGTATTTGGGGAGCTCTTGGTGGACATCGGTGCCCGTCGCGGACTATCGCGAGGCTTGGTTCTGCTATTGGGGGGTGCTCCGTTCGCTGCCTCTAGCTTTGAGAACCCCGGCGATGGGGACGGACCCCAGGTCATCGCCGCTATATCTTGCCGCATCATCAGAGTATGCGGGAAAGATCATAGATGAAGGATCATCGTACCTTTTTATCTTGAGCACGGGTTCAAATACAGGATCGAAAGACCGCGTTGGGGGAGACCGAATGGCACAGCAAGTGGAATTGGCGGTGACCGGTGGGTCCTCAAACAGAGTCGCCTGGGAGCCGTAGCTTTTTCTGGTCGCCCGGATCCCGCCTTCCCCATCAAGGCCGAAGGTTGTTGAGAGCTCAGGTTCGAAAAAAGCAGGATGTTTAAAAGCTTACGTGAAGAGATGGTATCTATTTCAGAGTAAAAGATGGATTGGTCTGGTTTGTAATGATTACCAGCCAGTAGAAGTAAAATCGGATGGGCGCTGAATAATGATTTGCTCTTCTGCCTCTCATCCTGACATGGAGCCCTTCGCCCTTTTAAAGCGCACCGCAAGGAAAATAAAATGCAGCCCCGGTGCCCTAAGAAATCTAAGTCTTCAAACAAGTTCCAGTGGCTAGAGGTGTCATTTGGTTGGGGGACTGGAATAGCGGCATGTTGACACGAGGCTGCTCCCTTGACGACCAGCTCCCGATTGTAGGCTGCAAAGATAACGCGACCAGTTGAAAGAGAGATGTACAAGGCCCTTTCTGGGTCATCCAGAGAGGTCCATCTTCTCAGGCTAGGGGCGTCACGGTGGCCAGCAGGTTTACGGTCTGCGGGACGTGGCAGTAAAGATGCAGTGGCCTTCTGCTCACTGCCTAGAGCTAGCTCTCTCAATTCTTAGTGGAATCTGCCGCGACGAACTCCCACCTTAACCCTAAGGCCTTAGGGCCAGGACGGTCTTAAGTCATCTGAGCTTGACTTTAGACCTTTGGTTCCGTTCAACCCTCTCCACAACAAGACTAATGGTGCTGGATAAGATACGACTATCTGTATCTCGAGGCTAGAAACATCTGCAAATTGTCCGATGGCCTTCGTCTATTTCCATCCCCAGCTAGCCCAGAAGAAGAGTGGGCAGATGGTGTTCCATCGATAATCTGTTCCTCATCCGTACTGGTCTAGGCAGGGTGTGCTTGGGGGTTGGGTTCGAGATAGCGCACGAGATTCAAATTCATTCCCTTGCGCGCACGGTGCCCTCGGGGTCCGACCCGGTGATAAATGGCATCGTATGTAACTATAATGAGCGGATTACACGACAGTGGAACGAGGCCCATTCAGCGACACATTGTCTTGGTGGAGATGAACAGCGTGAGTGTGAGTGAGTATCACAGCTGCTGCGAGCCGCCTAGTGAAGGATCGCGGCAGGCCAAGATCGTGAGGAGACGCGAACTCCACATGTCGGATCCACGAAAGCTGCCCGTAATCCACGTCCGGTTTAATCCCGTAAATGCCACGAGGGGGAGAGTATTCGCTGTGTTATCACGTGCAATCTTGCTGGAAAGTCGGGACCCGAGGAGCGAGGGAGTCCCAAAAAAAGGCTGCAACCAGGCGACAGCTGCGTCTACAAATTTCTATTGCCGATTGGTCCAGCATCGAGAAATGAGACTTCATGGCCTTGCGTGGGCGATTATATTTCAGTTGAGGTACGTCCGGAGTCTCGTGATACATCATTTCCTTTGTCGTACGTTTCCAGCTGATCTCCTCAACCCGTTGAATACAGTGCCGGAAACATCGAATAAGCATTTAATATGACAGAATTGCGACAGCCCCCTTCGCGAAACGGACAGAAAAAACCTACTCGATCAGGAAATGTGTGCGTGTCTCAGGATCTTTAAGTGTTCTCGACATCCGGTCCGGGCAGCCCAACGCGAGCTCAATAGGGTAAAGCTGAGGCGTACTACATAGCATTCAGAAAGCCAAGAAACATAGCAGAAAGGTATCAGGGCGAAAAAGTAAGAGATCAACGCTAACGCGGTCTAGCAATCCTATGGGCACTGAGAAGACCTGAAAGTGGGCGCTAGGATCATCCGGGTTAGAGCCTCGCCGACGTCGCTCTATGTTGCCAAAAAAAAAAAAAAAACTCACAGAAAGCAATAGGATAAACCAAGCTCTCGTGAACGTAGAGCTCTCATTTCTTTGCGCGGACATATCTGCAAGGAAGTAGATATCCGTTACTCGCAAATCGATGCTTTGGTTGACGGATCCCAACGTACCACCAGCCCCCGCATGCGGGACTCCAGGGGATGCAAGCAGGGTTACGCTTGTCCTCGGTAGAGCGAGCCGTCTGCGATAGAGAAGCAGTCAGATTGATGGGGTCAATGCAATCATTCATGCTCGGACTCACGACGTCCTCGGGAACGGGGGAGGCGTTAACGACGGCAACCGCGACGGCAAGGAGAGCAATGAAAGAGAAACGCATTGTGACTTAGAGGGTGAGGATGGAGAATGGAAGACGATTCAAGAGTATCGGTGGGTTGGAGGTGTTCAGTTGGGTTGATGGAGACACCAGGAGGGCAGAAATGCGTCGCTTAAAAGCCTTGGAATCAAGGATGTTGGCGGCATAAACCTATGCCGCTTGGGACAACGTGCAAAGCGTGATGAAGGGTGAAAAAATGAACCTGACGTCTAGGGGGAGCAAGACAACCTTGCGTACCATCTCTTGGCATGCCCGAACTAGGGCTTAGGAAGGATCCGGCCCGAAGGAACCACTATGCTTTTCTCCTAAAGAATGCTCCATTATGGAAGCAAGGCAAAGATGACAGATACAAGGGGCCCAGGTTGTCCATGTCCAACTGGGCAGTTACTATATATGGGTACGTCGCGCTTGCCAGATAGCATGTGCCCTCCTGTCGGAGTTCAAAACCACAAGAATGACCCATGACACTAGCTATCCGACTCTTCAGAAGAGCTGTAGTACTTAAATTATATGCTATGAGGGGAGAAAGACTAGGTTGAAGAGAGGTCTGTCCTCTGGAATGCTGGACGACCAAGTAGGTGAACAACGCAACGATTCGGCCCATAGTTACGAATCAATGGGAGCAAAAAAGGGGGTTTCGCACTGTATTGTACTCTGAAACCCCATGAATACACTCCATGCAATGTAGGAAGTTACCAGCTTGACGACCGCCCTTCCCCCGTACCTGTGGTCCTGTCAACAAGGGATGGCGTAAACAAAATTAAAATAGAATAAAGTAAAACCTGGGCGTTTCCTGGCTAAATAGAATGACAAGGCATGGCGCTTAGTCCACGGAAGAGTCGAACCTAGACATGAGATCAGGCAGGTCACAGAAGATTGCCGAGAGGGGTT
>WSTY01000862.1:0-13955 GCA_019633465.1 Tulasnella sp. 417 | reverse complement strand
GATGGACTTGTCGGCTTTTCTAAGTTATCATTTCATACTGATGTCGCATACTATCTACCTTTCTTCGCCATCGACTTCTTTTTTCTCGTTTCTCTCTTCGTTTATTTGTACTCACCCCCAACCCTCTTGGCTTAATACTCCCCCTCCCATCCATGTTTTTTGCTTGCTTCTGCAATCAACCCTCCCACCAAAAACAACATTCATTTCACCCCTTTTTTCCAAAAGAAAAAAATCATCATGTAGCATTTACTCTAGTTAGACGAACGAAAAATGTCACGTTATTGGATCTAGCAATATGGTCTTCGCTATCCGTGTTCGGAAAATTAGGGAATCGGTTGGGAGGGCGGCTTTTTTGCCCAAGACGACTAGGAAACACGGTGCAGAGGAGGATCAGTCATCGTTTGCTGAAGCCGCAGGGTTTACCTCAGTGAGTCGCATGTGCTTGGTAGGGCATCCGGGTTAGTATAGATAGAGACAAGGGGTGACCCGCTCAGGACACCTGAAGATATCTTAGGATAATGAGGGTAGTCAAATAGCTACCCTTTGTCAGCCTATTGCTGCAGTTGCAATACAGGACCATTGTAGCTTTATGATGTTTTCATTTTCACGGCGGTTGATTGCCGGTCCGTCGGCAGCTCGATTGTGTGAGCGCGGGGGCTTAACGGACCTAGCACGTGACTTCCATCACCTCGCGCGCTCCTGGTCTGTGGGAACGGATAGGTCTTGCAAATATCGACCAGCGCTGGTTGCCCTTACAATCCCTGGTAACGCCTTATAGTCGACTAATCAGACTTGGGGCACACCGATAATTTATATATTAGGCTATACATCTCGTGCAGCCTCACTCTGACTGACCAATCCTTATAAAATAGCTGAAGATGCACCTAGCAGCATCCTCCACAGAAGCAAATGAGATTTTGGGAATCCCGAATGGATCTTTTTATTCCTGGTGTACCTCAATGTAATCAGAAATCAAGCAACACCGTTCGCTAGATATATATTATCGCGTGTTCGCCGGGGTCCCCAAGTAAGGACTCAGAGGATCGAGGAGAGGACTCCATTTTTTTTCTCCAAGTCCAGAGTTGCCGAGAGGGGGGAAAGGGGGGGGGGGCTGAGCCAAACGAACAGGGTCCGAACAGGACCGCTCAGCATAAATTGTTCCGCCGTTCGTTCGAGTTTGAACTTCATCCACCTCCCCCTTTCCTTACACTCTCATTCTCTCCCCCGCCCCTCCCTTTTTTCACCATAGGTTTCCATGTTTTTGAGGTAAGCCCACTCTGGTTAATGGTCAGTGCCGTGTAGCTGCTGACGCTTCGCACTTGGGAGTCGTCACAGGGAGATTGATCGGGAGTTGCAACCGTAAGCTTCATCCAGTGATCTCCTCTGAATAAAAACTTATCGCTGACTTGTGTTCTCAATAGAACACCTCTGCGTGATGTCCCGGTGATCCCATTTGGTGAGTAAGGCTAAACTCGCCCTTGCGCAGCTCGCTACTAACCATCATTGCACTCATAGGCACCGCTTGCCCCCGGCTTCGCTCAAAGCACCTCTCTATAGTAGTATAGTTTTGCTAGGATACAACACGATGTATATATGCATTGTAAATATATTCTGTACTATTTGCTTGCATTTTCGGTGTGTTATGGGAAGAGGTTGGGTGCATGGACGGAAATTGAAATGTGGACCGGCACTGGTATTGCTGGGAAGCTCTGATAAGACCAATACCAGAGCTATAATATCCACAAGACTGGTAGACCTTGTGGAGTTCATGATGTGTACCGTGCTAGGTAAGCCATTATAAGGGGTCTGAAATGGTGCATAGGTCTTATGGATCTTAGAGGGATTATAAGCGCTGATCAATCCCTGACAAGCGTAGATAAGATAACGGCGTCCGGGGTGATGTCCGTTGCGCCACACTCTCACTGGCTACTCGCAATGGGCAGGCCGACAAGCACCGCAAATGAAGTTCAACCACGGACTCAAGGTACAAGAAGGATCATCAACCGCATGCTTGCAAGAACACCAAGAGCAACAATGATAACTGCAATAGTTTTATCTATCCTTTTGGCAGCAATTTGCATAAATGAGGAGACTAATCGGACTTTTGGATTTGAGAAGAGGGAAATAGAGTTTGTTGTTCTTGCAACTCAGTGGTACTGGGGCCTAGTTCACATGTTCTCCCTTTGTTCCCCCATCCAGTTCTACTTGCTCTCTCTCAAATGCCTTATTGTCATATTCCCAATGCAGTAAGCTTGCAGCCATCATGATCAAGCTTTGGCAAGGAGGTTCTATGGAGCTCTCCAATATTCTTTACATTGCCAATTTCTCCAAAGCAAATTCTACTGAGTCCTTGACCTCTATGAGTGAACAGGGGAGGTGTCAAGTGTTATGGGCAATGGTAGCAAGGCGGTCTTGAAGGACTGTGGTTTGACAGGGAGATAGGTGAGGTCCTCACACTAGCACAATAGTCAATAGGGTACCTGGATTTTTAGACAAGAGGCAGAATGAGGAACAACCCTACTCATTCCATTAGGTATATATACAAAAGGGAAGAACACTGTTGCAAGTTGGTAACTGTGGGTAGCAAGGTGTGGGGGAGAGTGCCAGCTTCCACAGTTCTATTACCTAATCTGTTTGACCATTCGCTAACCTTTCCTTTTCTAGCAGAACTAGCAACAAGGACCTTGCCTAGGTGAGAACCAGCTCTTGTTTTGCTGATGAACGGATCTGTTAGGGAACTATGGGATCACATCTATGTGTGATGACCTCACCACATACCACAACAAAGGTCAATATGCCAAACCCAGGATCCACCCACATTCCCACATTTACCCTGTGTCCTGTAACTTTTGCCCTCGATTGCATTGTCGCCTCACCTTTGCCACACAGTCCTTACTCATCCCCTCATGTATTGTTGCAAGCTGGTTGCTGGAGATGGTGAACCAACTGTGGGAGTGGGAAGTTGCTGCACCCAAGTACAAACAGAAATTCTTAAGATAGGAAATGTAATAGTAGATAATACTATTCTAGTATTCGCACTATGAAGTGGGGTAAGAAGGGAAAAGAGAAGGAGAGAGTTAGGAGAGGGGAGGCGAGAGGTGTGAGCGCGAGGTAAGATAATCCAGGGTTACCAGATTAGGAAAGAGCGCTGATGCATGGCTCAAGCATGAGGGTTGGAACCTTTCGCATTCTAATATGAACACGATAAGGGTGTCGTTCAAGAGCATCGGTGAGGCACTTTTGGAGGGAGACAGGCTCCTGGGGTAATTTCCTAATAAGGAAATTAGGAGGTTTTGCAATAGTGAAAGGAGTGTCGATAACAACAAGTTGGTCTCTTCTCCTGAAGACCTGACAGTAGTTGTTCTTTGTCCCAGAGAACATTCTTTATCCTGAAGAACTAATGGTGAATGTGTGTCCAAGGGGCGATGGGGTTGAGGGAGGTGTCAGATAAGATAAGATTCTTGTTATCTTATCTTGAGACCTGTATTTATTATCTAGGAAGGGATCGCACTCCTTCCCAGTGGCCTGTCAGGAAGTGTTGCTAACTCTGTGGACAGGGAAAGTTGGGTGGGTCACTGGTCTTAGCCAATGCTTGGTATTATTTGTCTCTTGGTTGGCTTTACTTCCCTCCAGTCCACTGGTGTCTGTTAGGTTCCAGTAGTGTTACGGAACCACAGGAATCGCCGTCGGCGACCCCGCACAAGATACCCCGTACTAGAAGTAGCGGGTTAAGGCTAGACCTTTCCTCCTCCTTCTAGTACTTCATTTTGTTTTGTTTTGTTTCTTTCTCTTTCCACTTAATTACGTGACCCGAACCCTGTAAAATAGGTAGAATTAATGTTCGATCGCGAGTTAGCCTAATTTGGGAAACCGGTGAAATGACGCCGGAAGCTTTGCGACTATTGACTGAAGTTCCATGGGTAGTTTGACGAATAGCACTTAGAAGTAATATCCAAATGTTAGCGTGCTTATTTTAGTATTAGGAACGTGTTTTTAACCCGATTTAGGAATTAGGGTGTAGGTCACATGGCACATTTGGCGGTTCGCCGAGTCTTGCGAACCACAAGCGAATGCGCATTGTTCCC
Source organism: Tulasnella sp. 417 (assembly GCA_019633465.1). Classification (NCBI taxonomy): domain Eukaryota; kingdom Fungi; phylum Basidiomycota; class Agaricomycetes; order Cantharellales; family Tulasnellaceae; genus Tulasnella; species Tulasnella sp. 417. The sequence goes on along the minus strand of WSTY01000862.1, from coordinate 9,870 downwards.
CAAGGAACATGCATGAATACTATAGATAATACTAGGCTTGAATGTATCTAAGTGACGTATAAATTCGGGGCTGCCGCAACTTCATTGCGGTCGTCCCCTTTTTCCCCATTATTCTGACATTGCCCTTGTGTGCGCCCAAATTCCGCCAGTTCAGCGTGATACTAGAACACCAATTCCGCTAGTTCCATGTGATACCTGAACGACCTGCTGAGCTTATCGCGTTAAACAAGCTAACCCACATGATTTCCTAATTCAGCAATCACAACACTACATTCCCTTTGAGGCACGTGACACCTTCCCCTTTCAGTCGATTTCTCTACTTAGGCATATGCGAATCGTAATACTAGATAGCTTTATCTATTAATCAAATCGCTACCTATAGTAGTAATCGCACCAATTATGTTAAGTGTCAACAGCACGCACGTAAGATAAAACTGACCGTGCGAATATCTACTCACCGCACTGGCTACGTACCGAGTTAATTAGAACCTGTAAAGTAATTAGTAGGTAAAAAGAATAAAATCCGTACCTGATTTACTATCGGAATGAATGGAGAAAATAAGGGGAGTGAGGGGAATTCGAGTCAAGCCATTGTGTGTGGCGAGAAGAGGTGTGGGAATACCTTGTGGTGCCTTGTGCGTGGAATGGAAACTGATCGCGCGAGGGTGGGGTGGCGATTAGTAAGGTTCGTGCAATTACTTCATTAAGTAGCGGGTCCTTTAGGTAGTAATACCTAATAGAGGATTCGCAAGTAACCAAGTTAAGTAATCAAGGGGAAGGGAGGGTATCACATGTCTTGAAGGAACAGGACAGCGTGATTTCCAAATTAGGAAGTCACATGGGGTTATCTTATCTGATGCGATAAGCGGTGGGTCGTTCGGGTATCACGCTGAACTTGGTGGGCTTATTGTTCGAGTATCACGCGGAACAAGCGGAAGTATCACACTAGATGGGCAGGATCGAGTGTGTGCAAGGGCAGTATCAAAAATAAGGGGTAAGAAGGGGACAACCGACAATAAGGTCACGTCAGCCCCATATTTATATGTTAATGAGTTACATTCTGAAGTAATCTAGAATTATCTACAACGTTCACATATGTTCCTTGAGGAATAAGGTGCATTCACTTGTGGTTCGTGAGGCTTCGGCGAACCACCGAACAGAGTCACGTGACCAGCGCCTTAATTGCCAAATCCAGCCTAAGGACCGGTTCCATTGTTGAAGCAAGCAAACTATTATTAAAATAGTATTCCTAACTGTGATTCGTCGAGCTTGTTGTAGAGCTTTGGCGAATCGTCGCGAATTTTCTGGTGCCGTCATGCCGGTTTCCCAAATAAGGTAATGGGTCAGCGGAAGAAATCTAATTAATATCTATCTACCGGCCTTACAATGGCCAAAAGAGAGATAAAAGGAAAAGCAAAAGAAAAGAAGAAAGGAAAAGAAAAACGTGAAGTTGCTGACAGCGACTTCCCGTGGTCCCGTGACAGAATGATATGAAGGGTTTTGGATTTAATATTCATAAGGAATTAGTTAATTACCTGTTTGGGCTGGCCATATTCAGGAAACCAGCCCAATGTTTATTTTGACTCCTCTTGCTGAGTTTGCCCAACTGCACCTCTTCAGCTTCAGCTTGGCAAATTGGTAAAAGGTACTTGATTTAGTAATCTAAACAAAGAGTGATGTAAGAATTCAGGCTGCAGCTGCTCAATTGGCTGATTGGGCATTAAGTACCTGCAGTTTGTGCTAGCACCATCAGCATGCCCCTGAACCCCTCTCACTTAACAAAGGAGATTAGAACACCAAAGAATGCTGTAGAAAGTTCCATTGTATTCTATTGTAGATGATGAATATGGCTTCCATGATAAGATAACACAACAAGCCTTATCTTACCCCCTTAACTTATACCACCCTCCATGTGACCCAATCCTTGTTGCAAGCTGGTTGCTGGGGGTAGCATCATGACCATGGGAGCAGAAAGTCACCATGCAGGATTACAAATAGAGAGGTCAGAAGTACAAATAAATGAGAATGTACATACCTAACACATAGTTAGAGTATAACTAATCTAGTATTCATGTTACAAGTCGGAATCAGAGAGAAAGATGAGGGGAGGAAAGGATAGCTGCGTGAGCACACGACAGTCTGATCCAGTGTTACCAGATTAGGAATAATGCTGGGTCAGAGCTTGGGTGTGAGGATTGGAACCTTTAGCATGTACATGAAGTCAAGCTGATAATATCATTTGAGTGCATTTGTAGGGTGATTTTGAAGGGAGGCAGCTCTTGTGGTAATTTCCAAATAAGGAAATTAACAACTTTCGTGGTAGTGAAAGTGGATGTCAGTGATGACAGTAAGTTTACTGATATTTACTTTGTGCTGAGCATGCAGGAGCCTCTTATCCTAAGAGGTCTGATGGTAGATGGTCCTCCTGGTTTCACACTGGACTTGTGGGATTGGGTACTCATAGAGGAATATAGGTTTAGAGGGGTAGATAAGGCTTGCTTCTTGTGAAGCTGGTATTATTACTTATTAGAGAACATTCTGGACTATTCTACAGTATTCTACGAGGTCTTTCAGATTCCAAGCTCTTCACTTGCAAGAAGAGGGCCCAGAGGCATGCCAACAGCATTATCACGTGCTGCAGGCACCTAATGTTGAATAGGGTAATCCAGTGGTTGCAGCCCAAATCCTCGTGTTAGCTTACATTCAGATCACTAAGATGGGACCCTTTTGCTGATTCACCAAGCTTGGCACAGCTTGGTGAATTCAGCAAAGGAATTGAGACCAATGTCAGGCTGAGTTTCCAAAATACTAGATCAACCTAAAAAGGAAAGTCCCTTGTTCTCTTACAGATATTAAATTTGAATTGTATCAATACTATTGTTTACTGAAACATGATGGAAAGAAATAGTGATCTTATTTATTCGAAAAGAAAAGGGGAAGGTAATTACAATACAGAGAGGGGTGGGGGCATCACATAGATGTGGTTCCACAGTTCCCTGATAATCCTGCAAGTCCAGCATGAAACAAGGACCTCTCACTCTTAGACCCTCCAGGATAAAGGGCTCCTGCATACTTAGTGCAACAAAAATCTAAGTAATACCACTGTTGCTGATGTCTGCTTTTGCCTACACAAAAGCTGTAAATTTCCTTATTTGGAAACCACCCCACAAGCTAGCTATCCTTCAAAAGCTCTGAGTAAATGCTATCAAACGGTACTGCTATTGCATTCATACATGAACATGAAAGGCTCTAACTACCATGCTTGAGTTCCTTGAACCAATACTTCCCTAATCTGGTAATATCAATTCAATCCCCTCCTCCTGCACATTGCTCCCTTTCTCTTTCCCTTACTACTATTTCATATTTATCTGCATATATAGAATCAATTCTATTCTATCTGTGAAGTACAGACTATCTAAACTAGTTGTACTCTGGGTTGGGTAGTTGCTGTTTCTATTCATATCTCCATGCAGCAACTCAGCATTCCCACAGTTCTGTCACAGGACCGCAGGAATCGCTGACGGCAACTCCGCGCGACCCCTCTTTCCCCCCTCCCCCCGGATGATACCGTAGCTAGAACTAGAATAGTAAATTCATTCCATTTCTTTTTTCTTTTTCCTTTTTGTTTCTTTCCAAAATATGTGTGTCGAAAACATCACGGTAAATTAGAATTTGAATAATAAAGGTTTCCTTCTAATTTCCTAATTTGGGAAACAGGTGCAACAATGCCAGAAAATTCTCGACTATTCGCCTCGCTTACCCCTTTGCGCTTGATGAATCGCCTCTAGTAAGCTAATAATAGATCTATTCTACTTAGCCTAACGCTAGAATCGGTCAATTGGCTGAATCAGGCAATTTAGCGTGCAGGCACGTGACTGCGCTCAGGCGGTTTGCCGAGCCTCGGGAACCACAAACGAAAGAGCATTGTTCCCCAAGGAATATGCATGAAGACCATAGATAATTCTAGAATAGTAGCGACTGTATCTATTTAGCGTATAAATACAGGGCTGTCACGACTCTATGGTCAACATCCCCTTTTACACCCCCTTAACTGATACCACCCTTGCACGCACTCAATCCTGCCTGTTCAGTGTGATAAACGAACCCAATCCTGCCTGTTCTGTGTGATACTTGAATGATAATCCTGCTGAGTTCAGCATGATACACGAACGACCTGCCACTTATCATGTTAGATAAGATAACCTCACGTGATTTCCTAATACGGTAATCGCACCGCTGCGTCTCTTTTGAGACATGCGACACTCCCCTTTTCTCACCGATTCCTATACTTAGATCTATGCAAATTGTATTACTAGATACTAGTATCTATTAAACGATTCACTTCCTATAATAGTAATCGTGCTAAATACCCAACCACGTCCCGCAACTGTCAACTACCCCTTTCAAACGCGCAACGCCTCGAGACATCCCATGCACCACTCTTGTTGCACTCCACTGCTCGATTCAACACCTCTCGACTCTCTTACTATTTCCTGATTCGTTTATTACTATCCTGGGTGAGAACTCCTTTCATTTTATCCAGTAGCTAATTACTTTACATTTCTTAGGAACTCCTCGATACGTAGCCAGCACAGCGAGTAGAGGTTCACATGGTTAGTTTATACTTCGCGCGCAAGCAACCGATACTTAACAGGTTCACCTTGTGTAAGGTTGAGTAGATTATCTAAGTGACCTCATGTGGATTTAATATATTATTGCTTTGCTGTCTTAGAGTTGCGATTTCACTCCAGGTGTCACAATCTTAGCAATAGAGACTAAGCAGGGTGTATCTGATGTCAGAGCTGCTGCCTAATGCCGCCTCTGCCACTTGACCCAAGTCGCCCAGCCACTGCCGATGCACCATCCATCGCTCAACCCAGCTCACCACTGAGTTTTATGGCTCATACACTGTTGCCATTCGACCCCCAGAGCACACCTAGCAGCACCTCTGTCACACAACCTGCTTGTCCTATCGCCCTAACATTATTTCCTTAGACTTTCCAGAGCTGCCACCACTGTGTCGCCTCTATCTCATGACTCACGCATTGTTGAGCATTATCACTCAAGTGTCATTTTCTCTATTGCATCCTTTCTCTTATCCAGTCAACGAGCTTGGCTCATCTGCATGTCTTCACTCATTGACTATCTTGCTTGTCACCTATATATAGTTGTAACTACTGCATGTATTCGTTTCCCTCATTCATGATTACTTGTATTCATTTTTCTAAATCCATCCTCTCAACTCCATGTGTTCCACTCATCCACCCTTTGTCTTGTCTGACAGCCAGCGGCAGCCAAGGACTCCTTCCCACGTTGTACTCAGTTGTCTGCACCATGGTCCTCACATCTGACTATTGGACTATGGACTATGGATGATGGTAAACAGAGCGAGGCCACTCGGTGATCAGAATCATATCATGCTAGCACAATTGTCAGGAGGACTGTTGTATTGGAGTAGTGGACAAGATGTGGAATGAGGAACAAACCTCCTCATTCTGTCATGATTAAATACTAGAGAGTGGCTGTGCTTAGAATGCCCTGGCATGGTAAAGAATGTGGTAGAACATCAAGAAATGGCTGACACGTCAAATGAGTAAGGAAAACATGGAATACATGTTAGGAACCCCCCCCCCCCCAATTGTACCATTTGGCTATTCCTTGCCTCTCTTCTTTACACAAATAGTTAAATTCTCTTTCTGGGCCAGCCTTATTTGAGAAACTGACCTGATGTTTCCAATCCCTTTTGCCAAATCCACTGAGCTACGTCACTGAGCTACGCCCTTAGCTTGGTGAACCGAAAAAGGATTCTATTTCAGTAACTTAACAAAGATGATGAGGATTTGGTCTGCAGCTGCCTGACTGCCCAATTGGGCATTAGGCACCCACAGCACAGGCTCGCGCCATTGGTGTGTCCCCAAGCCCTCCACTTGCAGCAGAACAATATGGAATGTCGTGGAACTTTGTAGAATATTGTAGTAGATTCCTTCCCACACTCCTTCCCAGCGGCCCTCCAGGAAGTGGGAAAGCTAGTAGTCCCAGTGGGAATATCTAAATGGGCTTATGTGATATGTTGATAGATCCCTGTTGTTTGTATGTTATTTGCTACTTCAACCTCCAAACCCCTACTTCCCTACAGACCGCTGGCGTCACTTGTTGTGTGGCAGAGTTGTTCTGAAATTGAACATTGCAAAACAAACCCCTGGTACCCACAGCACCTACCATAAAAGATGACATACATGGACTTAGAGGAAGAAAGTTACATGGAATGCCATCCAAGTGCAAATGTATTCTCTATTCTAGTCACAGCCACTGTTTAGTATTTAACCATGATGGAATGAGGATGTTAAGTGTCTAGGTTGCGCATGCGAAAGATAATACTAACCATGAGAGTTGCTACTCGCCATGCAGGGTGATACTATTTGGAAACCCCCCTCCTTCGGAGAAACCCACCGAGAAACCCCTTCCGATTGGGGAGTCTGGCTTTGTCAGCGCCATCCGATCGGGTGGGGTTCCGCCGTTGGGGTCTCTAAAGTGAGGAGTGGCGGAGCGCTGGTTGGCGTGCGAGGATGTGACCTCACCGGTTGACCCAGGGCCCGTCGCGTCGCCCATGAACGTGACTGAACCGTAGACCGCTGCTGTCAACGGCGGCAACAGTCAGGGCAAAGATGAGATAGGTTAGTGTCGTCCCATACAATTCTTATAACTTTTAGTTTGGTTTATTTTGGCTTCTCATTGCTATTTGCTTTCGGATGGGACCCGGAGGTTATGGCATCAAATCAGCACTGGTGGCAAGTAATTCAGAGCCTTATGTATTATCTTTCTAGTTACCTGATTTGGAATCATATGCGTGAAGGGCAATTTCCCCTCTAGCTAGCTATTTGCCCTTACTGCCGCCGTCATCCACATTCGCGGACTAGGTTCGCGATGGACCCTGAGGTCGGCGGCAAGGTCGCGCCAGCGCCCCGTGACCCCCCGCCACTCCCCGCCCAGAGACCAACAGCGGAACCCCGTCCGATCGGATGGCGCTGACAAAGTCAGGCTCTCCGATCGGAAGGGGTTTCTCGGTGAGTTTCTCCGAAGGGGTTTCTAAATAGTTTAATCCCGCCATGCAGGCCACATTCAGAAATAATTAGAACCTGTAGAGTAATTAGTAGGTAAAATAAATAACATTTGTACCTGATTTACTATCAAAACAAAAGAAGAAAAATAAGGGAATCGAGGGGTATTCGAGTCGAGCTTGCAGAGTGTAATGAGAGGGGGCGTGGGAACACGTGGTGGCGTCAGGCTTGAAAGGGAAATCTATTGCAGGGGGCACAATCGAGGTGTCTGGTGCGATTACTATTATACACTGTGTGTCCAGGACCCGGCACCACATCCCGAGAGAGCTGGGATTTTACATAATGGAAACCCATCATTTGGCATAAGGATTACCCAGGACTCTGACAAGGCTGGGTTTGCACCGATTTTTCCGGGGTACGGAGGATCGAGATTTTTTGCTCAAAAAGGGTATTAGAATGCGAAATCATTATATTAAATTCATTACGAGTATGAATAACGAATGTTGAATACATAATTGCAAGAAGGAGGCCCGATATTATAGCAAAATGTGGGTCGGGGCACATACCGGTGACAAATCAGGTAGCCCACTCATTTCACAGCTAACAAACTCATAGCAGGTATGAGAAATAAGTGCATAGGCACACCCTGCCTTTCAATTGAATAGGAGATAAGGTTAGGAACGCCAGGGGATTGCAAACAAGCACCTATCAGGCCTGCACCATCATTGCCAACTGGGCAGTTCCCTTCCCTGTGAAAGACAAATAGGTTAACGCTAATGCACTGCATGCAGTGGCTGGTTCCCTCACCTTATAGGGGTTTACATTAGCAATAGACGAGCTGGTCACGGCAAGCATATTGCATGTTGTTGGTTGAACATGCAACGGCTCGAGCGTGGGAACTGTAGAGTTGGGATTGACCTTGTAACGTTAATTAGTTCGACTGCATCTAACACCCGATCTGAGCATGCAAATGCAAGCTTGCGCTAGTGCCAACCGGACTCGGAGGCCTCTTGCAGACTTGGCATCCCAAAAATAGAGTCTTTTAAATCTGATGTTGGTATCCCTGGGTCCAACCTGGTATAAATTGGCTTCCCTGGGTAGGTCCTTAGCCCCAGTCTAGGGCTAGGGTACACAGTGATAGGTAGCAATTCAATAAATAGATACTAGTATCTAGTAATACAATTCGCATAGAACTAAGTATAGGAATTGGCGAGAAGAGGGGAGTGTCGCGTGTCTCGAGGGAGACGCCACAGTGCAATTTCCATATTTGGAAATCACGTGGGGTTATCTTATCTAACACGGTAAGCGGCGGGTTGTTCAGGTATCACACTGAACTTGGCAGGATTGGCATTTGACTATCATGCAGAATGGGCGGAATTGGGCTTGTTTATCATGCTGAACAGGCAGAATTGAGTGCACACATAAGGGTGATATCAAAATAAGGGGGGGAAAAGGGGACGTTGACAATAAGGTCGTGACGCCCCTGAATTTATATGGTTATTAGTTACATTTGAGTCTATTCTAGCATTATCTATCATATTCACATATGCTCCTTGGGGAACAACATATGTTCGCTTGTGGTTCGCGATGCTCTGTGAACCGCTGAATGAGGTCACGTGACTCGTGCTTTAATTGTCGAATCCGGGTAATAGAGAGTTTGCGAACTCCCACACACCCTTAGAATCGACGTGCGAACTCCACTTGACCGTATTTGCGCTGCATATCTGCCCCTCCACTGTATCCATAAGTTCTCCCCCAGATGGAAGAGGAACTTATCTTGGCCACTCGATCTACAACAGCAGTTCCCGATGAAATATACAGAGCATGGCTAAATGCAAAACTAGAGTGGCAAGCACTTCAGGTGAGTACATTCTGCCCTGGGGGGAGAATTGACCTCCGAGCAGCAAGTGATCAAATCTGGATGCAGCAGTTCCGGTAATGAGTTAGAAGATATCAGATAATGCAGATTTGACATTCCAAACCAATGCAGGTTTACACAGAATGAAGTAGCAGAACTTGTTAATGCGCTGGCCCTCCCTCCCTTAGTAGCGGCCGATAATAGTGTCTCTGAGCCCCAAATCACCGCACTTGCCATGCTCCTTCGTCAACTGGCATACCCAATTTGGCTTGAAGATGTAGAGGTGATGCGTTAGCTGCCTGGGCTGCGCGCGCTAAAGGTAATACTGACCGTGGGAGACTCTACTCGGCGTGCAGGCTACGTATAGAAATAGATAGAACCTGTAAAGTAATTAGTTAGTAGGTAAAATGAATATTATTCGTACCTGATTTGATAATAGACGGAAGGGGTGCAGGGTATAGGAGTCGAAGGGCGTCGAGTCGAGCTGTTGGGTGCGGCGAGAGGAGGCACGGGAACATGCTGTGGCGCTTTGCGCGCAAGGTGGAGGCTGGCCGCAAGTGGAGGGTTGTGACTAGCGGACTTGCGCAATTACTTAATTAGGTCGAGAATCCGTTAGATAGTAGTGTCTATTATAGGATTCGTGTATTACTAAACTAAGTAATTAACGAAGAGGGGAGGTGTCGCGTGTCTCGAAGGAACATGACGGCGCGATTTCCGAATTAGGAAATCACGTGAGGTTAATCTTATCTAACGCGATAAGATAAGCAGGTCGTTCGAGTGTCACACTGAACTTGTCACGATCTTAGCAATGTAGACCGAGCAGGGTGTATCTGACTGTGGGACTGTGGACTGTAGGACTATGGGCTTGGGCTTGGACAATGGTTAACAGAGAGAGATCACCACCCGATCGTAATCAGTATGGCACGAAGGTCGAAGACTGTGGTATTGGAGTAG